>APFE030924838.1:11058-61578 GCA_000404065.3 Pinus taeda
GCTTCTGCCTCTTCCTCTTTTGTTTCCTCTGCCTTGACCTCTTCCTCTTCCAAAGGACATCTAGGTCTTGAAGGCTTGTTCTAGAGATGATTCTTCATTTCTACTCAACCTCTGCTCATGTGTTGTCAGTGATGCATGAAGTTCATCAACTGAAAAGTTTGAGAGATCCTTTGTCTCTTCTATGGTGGTGGCAATCACATCAAACTTTGAGGGAAGGACCCTCAATAGTTTTTCCACAATCCTCCTTTCTTCAAGAACTTCTCCATGAGTCCTCATTTGTGTGACCAAACCAATTACATGTGTGAAGAATGAGTCAATATTGTCTGACTCTTTCATGCACAGGTTCTCAAAATCTCTCCTTAGCAATTGTAGTTTTGCTGTCTTCACTTTCTCCATGCCTTGATAGCCTGTCTTGAGAGTTTGTCATGCTTCTTTGGATGTCTTAGCTGCTGCTATCCTTGGAAACACACTCTGGTCCACTGCTTGATACAAAAATACACGGGCTTTTGAGTCCTTTTTCCTATTTCTCTTCAATAGTTCTTTCTCTGCCTGAGTTAATCTGTTAAACTCATTCTCATCTGCTGGTTCTTCAAAACCATCTTCAACAAGTTCCCATAAATCTTGACAGACAAACAGGGATTTCATGGTTATAGCCCAATAGTCATAGTTTTTCCCATTGAACTGTGGAAACTGGGGATTAAACATACCCATGCTAGTGCTTGTGCTAGCCATTCCTTTCATTCTTTAACTATGCTATAAAATGCTTGACTGTGTATTAAAATACTGACTGTTCTTTCAGCAGTAACACAAAAACTGGTCTGAGAAATACCTGGATTCTTTTGCTGAGTCTTCACGCTGCTGGAGAAGTTGCTGCAGCAAGAAACCTTCTTTCAGCTTCTTTGACACCTTCAAAGAGCCTAGTCTATCTCAGATACCACTGTTGGAATTTTTTCTGCTATAATGCCAAAAACAAAACAAACTGAACACAGAGAATGATACTCTGCTAAGAATTTCTAATAATTCCAGAGCAATAAAAAAATCACTTGAACAGAGGATAATACTCTGTTTTACAACACAGGATCTTGCTACAGACAGAATTTCATCTTGCTGAAGATAAAGTTTCAGCAACAAACATAAGAACTTCTATTCATTAAAAATAAAGCAACTGTTACAAAACGTCTTCCTCTTGACAGAGTGATTCACCAAGAGACTGCTTCAAGTGCAATTCCAAAACCAAAACATTCATTGCACTACTGTGCATACCCATTACAATTTCATTTCATTTCATTTACACTGCTGTGTATCTCCTTTCATTTACATTTCATTTACACTGCTGTGTATTTTCATACGCGCTGCTGCGTTCTTCTTACCTCTTTGCTTCGCATTGCTGTGCGTATTTCTCAATTACATGTTCAACACAAAACCATTACATATATATATGATAACAAAAAAAACTTACATACTTTTTCTGTTGCCATGCTTCCATAAAACAAAAACAATAAAATTAAATGCTTTTACCAACCTTTACTTATGCCCATACTCCCGCTGAAATAAAATTAAAAACTTCACCAAAAACTTAACAACCCATAGTAAATTGCATTTACTATTTTACTGACAAAAATGGTGGTAAAGAAACTTTTACTTCACATCAAATTTATTTGCTGCAGGCCTGTACTTCAACAGTTGACTTCAATTGGATCGCATCGCACAATCACAATTTGCGGGAGGAAAAATGGAACACTATTAAATTGGTGCGATTTGCGATTTGCGATCACATCGCATCGCACCATCGCAATCGCAGAAATCAAGTGAACAAAATGGAGGCACCAAGCTTGCATGCGATTTGCGATCTGCGATCTCATCGCATCGCAAGGTAAAATAAATCTGTAGTTGAAATTACAATTTCAACAAATATGCCAGCTAATTACAACACTGAAGATGGAAACGGTAAATGCTCTATTTTTATCGAGAACTTACCTATGAATATTACTCCTCCCTAGGTTTAAAAAGAGTTGGAGAAGTTTGGGGCCGTAAAACCTTGTGGCGTTCAAGTTAGGAGTAGGCAAGGAGGTTGACCTTGTTTTGGTTTTGTAGAATTTGTAGAAGGAGCTTCAATCCAAACTGCACTACAGTCTTCCCCTATTGTAATTCGAGGATGTAAAGTATCTGTCAGGGAAAATGAAAAACAAACTTGCAAAGCTACTAGAAAGTCCACTCCTTTCAGTTTCAGTGGTAGTAATTACAACATTGCAAAAGGAACTGGCCAGTGTTATGTTTTTGTTAGCAACTTGCCTGCAAATATTACCCCTTCCCAACTTGAGGAAGAGATGAAAAAGTTTGGCCCAATAAAGCCTTCTGGCGTCCAAGTTAGGAATAGGCCAGGAGCCCTATTATTGTCTCCTGGATAACTATATTTTTCTATTCTAGAGTTGTTTGCTGGTCCATTTGTTGTGAAGTCAACCTTTTGCCACATTTTCTAAACGAGAGAGTTGTTGCCTGAGAAAAATGCATTAAAACTACGACGGCACCAGTTTTCATGAACAACTACATAAATTTTATTGTGAAGAAATAGCCTGTACTTTTCCAAGTGTTTCGAGCTCAGTTCATCGTAGATCATTTCATTTACAGATCGTTCTCAACTTGTATTTTTTCTCTTTATTGTAAATCTTTCATGCATATAAATTGTTGAGTTTATCGTAGTTCATTTCATTTACATATCGTTGGCAATTTTTATTTTTTCTCTTTATTGTAAGGCTTTCACACATATATTTATTTTGTCCAGAGGCCTATAGCAAGTCGTTAGAAAGCTATCTTTTTAAGTGTTCCTAACACGGAGGAAAAAGAAATATATTTAAGATAAAGTCAAAATAAGTTTAAACATAATTCCATATCAATTGCATGTTTTACTTATTGTTTCCTTCCTCATGGTATATCTTGGTCTTGGGTGATATATATAAATCCTCAGAAATTTCCACACAAAAACAAGAATTAGAATGAATAAGAAACAAAAACAAGAATTAGAATGCATAAGAAACAATAATTAGCAGGAGGCACAAAAATTATATACTTAACGGCCAATTCACTGAGTATTTGTACGGGATAAAAGGTATTCATTAGTTAGTATTTTAATTAAATTTAACTATAAATATAGTTGAAACTATATTGAAAATTGAAATTAATTCCATGTTTTTCAGCTGCTACTTTTTTTTTTGCATATGAAACCTCCAAACCCCTTTTCAGTACCATTGTCGTTTCTCATTTCATTTCCAGTTTCTTGTTTCTGGTAACATCGAATAACAGAAACTGGATCGTTATTGCTCGGAGGTCTGCTCAGTGTCATAGACCCTTGTAGCTGTTATGGCCTTATTAAAAGAACTTGGTGCTAGCAAGAAACTGAATAAGGAGAATCTTTGTAGCTTGATTTCGTTTGTTGCTGCTTTATTGAAAACCTTGTAGCTGTTGTGGCCTTACTAAAGGAACTTGGTACTAGCAAGAAAATGAATACTATTATTGATTTAGAATCTTTGAAACTTGATTTCAGACTCCGTGGTTTTTTGCTGCTTTATTGAAATAAAAAAGTTTTGGAGAGATGAATGATGTGTAATTACTACGCGGATAAATTATAAAAATCCTACAATATTTTGTTGTGATGTTATTGGAGGGTTTTGTCAAACGAGAAAGCAGAGATGAGATTATTACATGTCCTTCTCCTCTAGTACCTTCATGTACAAAGCGTCATGTCATTAGTGCAGATAACAGGCAAGGAAGTGCAACCCACCAAGGGACATTCTTTGAATGAGATAAGCGCTCTAGAGTTATTATTTTTTACCTTAGTTCAATTTGTGGTGAGAGACATCTACTCAGAAATTGAGCTTCACTTTTGTCTCAAGTTTACTAATCCCAGGCCGTTGAGCATGAGCCAGTTGCAACAAGTAGAATGATAACTTGACATGAGGTGAAGCACTATTCGATTACGAAAGGATGAATATCTTATTAAGAAGATAAATGAGCTTCTGCAAAAAGATAAGTTTATAAATAATGGGGAGATTATGTGCAACTGTTAGTTTCTCAGTTACTCAATTTTTTAGCTGTGTCGCAAAATGATATTTGGTTTCAACAAACTGTCTCCGATTTTTCGTTGGGGCCCGCATATATTTCGAGAAACTCCAAACAATGGTTAATACATACTTTCATGCGGTGGGTCGAAAGCCCGAAGGGTGTTGTAAAAACTTATAAAGAAGCGGGGTTTTTATTTTGTAAAAAGGGGTTCTAAATATTATATAAATTGTTATATATAATAAATATTTTTGAGACAGTCTAATAATTGTTTTGAAAAAATCAGTTTGTAAGTAATCAAGACAATTAAACGAGGAAGAAGATAAGAGATTAGCAAAAAGGATTGAATGAGGTTATTTGTCTTCTATTTTGGAGATCACCTAAAGGAAATTTTTTTTTAGCAAGAATAGCCTAAAGTATTTTCTAAATTTCATATGAAATCAAGATTTTGGCAAGTGGCGGTCAATGAAGATGATAGATTTAAGACAACTTTCAGTGTCCCAACAGGATACTATGAATGGAAAGTCATGCTTTTCGGACTAAAGCATGCCCCCTCCAAATTGGAGAAGGTTATGGAGAGTATTTTCAAGCCATATTTTGATTGGTTACTAGTATACATTGATGATATACTTATATTTTCTAAAAACGTCCATGATCACTTTAAACATATCCATAAATTTGTACAGCTTGTCAAAACCAATGGATTGATCTTAGTAAGAAAAAGATTGAATTATTTCAAAGAGGCATCAAGTTTCTTGGCCATACAATTAAATATGGGCAGATCACTCTGCAGAAACATGCTCTGGAATTTGCTGATACATTTCTAGATATTATCACTGACAAAACTCAATTACATATATTCTTGGGATGTTTAAACTATCTAAGTAGCTTTTACAATGGTTGCACCGTAGATAGATCATTACTCAACAGAAGACTGCAAAAACATCCAGAACCTTGGTCTCAGGCACACACTGAAGTTGTCAAAAGAATTAAAATGAAGGTAAAAACTTTTCCTATTCTTCATATCACTAATGAAGATTCTTTCAGAATTGTTGAAACAGATGTTGGCAATGAAGGATGGGGAGGAATTTTGAAGCAAAAGAAAGAAGGATAAGAACAAATAGTTGAGTTTGTCTCAAGGACTTGGATCCCACCTGAGAAAAACTATTCTACTATAGAAAAAAAGGTCAAAGCAACATGAAACTGCATCGATAAATTTGATATCCACTTTATACACAAAAAGTTTCCCTTAAGAACAGATGCCTCTACACTAAAGAAAGTGGGAGAAGCTAAGTTCACAAGGTGGCAGGCTCTATTTTCAAATTTCGACGTTGAAGTCGAACACATCAGAGGCAAAAAGAATTGTCTATCTGACTTTCTAAGCAGAGAATATTTAAATCAGAAAGACACTGCTATGATGATAGTAAGAGAATGGGACCCTTCCCAACATACAGAGACTCTAAGAAGTATTTCTGAAACACAGAACTGGGAAGAATAGTATTCCAAATGGAAATGAACATGGCAGCTAAGAAACACAAAAGTGCTTGATGCAAACTTGCAACCTCATTCAGATATTTAGCACTTAGTACCTAAAAGGAAAGTCTACCTCAAAGGTATCAAATGGATACACGACATGCTGTATCAGAGGAGTATGATATTCGCAAATTTAGCTGGAGAATCCCAAAGCCAAAATTTTAGAGATATCAATATGATCTGGACAGAAGGAAGTAACTAGAGGAGAATCTTCAACAAATATCTTGCCATAAATCGGATCAGATGACTAGGATGGTACGACATGCCAAAAATGTGGCCACAGGGTAATCCAAGCATTATCTTCCTGAATACCATTTACATCTTTTCAGACTACAAAAATTTGTGGTGGGACATCATGAATGTAGATGGAAAAAATGAAACCCACTCAAAAGAGAAATCTGGGGCTACATGGACCACACAAACATAACGACAATGTGAATTGCTTCAACAATGTTGGAACAATTTCAGCCTCAACAAGACTACTATGGATCCTCTTTTCTTCCAGCGTGAGTTTCAATATGAATGTGACACTTGTGGATTTTTAACTAAATGTTGGAATTCTCCATGTAAAACTGTTGGAGATGTCAATAATTATCAAGGTAGTCAAATTGTTGGTTAATTTATGAAAAGACACCATGAATAGTTAGTCATGACTAAGATTAAAAACTGAATCGTCTTAAGGAAGCCTATGATTGTATGAAGAATTTATACAAAGGCTTGGGATTCTTGTATATATTCTGAGGTAGGATTTCTAGGGGCCACACCCTTGGAAGACTAACGGTTCTCGTCAACTTGTCCTTAAAGCTTCCATAGTGTAATAATGATGTATAGACATAAGACAGAATGTGACTAGTTTTCTCTTGGGATTTTCTATTTACAAGCATCCACTATGTAGAATTAAGGGATTTGAGGATGGATGAAGATTTTCGGAATTCTTCCACCCCCTCCCACACTTCTAGTAGCACAATTTCCCAACATGCTTTATAAAAATCAATGGTGAAACCATCCAATCCTGGTGCCTTTCCATTAGGCATCTCTTTCACTGCTTCTTCCACCTCCTCTATGGTAACAAGGTGGTCTAAATATTTATTCTAATCTTTAGTTATTAACTGTGGTATGGAGGTCATGACTTCCCTAATAGCCTCTTCCCTATTAGTGGCTAGTTTCGTTTCTATCTGGCTAAAGTGATTAGTGAGGAGGGAGGAAATATCCTGATGAGAGTGGAGGGGAGTCCCTTGCTCATCCTTCAGTCAGGTGATTTTGCTAGAGCACCTATAATCTATAGCTGAACGATGGAAGAAATTGGTGGTTTTCCTGTTCTTTAAGCAATTGAATGTGAGATTTTTGTCTCCATAGTATTTCCTCCTGCTAGCATCTTTCATTCCATTTCTACATGAGGATTTTCTCTGTGCTAATGGAATCCTAGGTGATGTCCCCTTTGAGCCACTCTGTGTAGATCTATGCCATTTATTCCTCCAAGGCCTGTTTGTCTTAGAGATGTTCCCGAAGACGTCTCAATTCGAGGACCTGAGTTGAGCTTTGAGGTGCTTTAATATAGCTTAGAATTGGTACATTTTGGTGCCTCTAGTGTCCAACGGCTCATGCCACTAGTGTTTGATTTTAGAAGTCAATTCTAGGTGGCTTAACCAAAATTTCTCAAACCTGAAAGGTCTGTTTTTCGATGTACTGAGGATGGTTGAATCCATGGTGAAGGTCCAATGAGGCCTCCACGAGGAATAATGTTCGATTCTATAGTGACCCCCTCAAGGAGGGTGGCTATTACTATAAGAAACCGGTCAATTCTGGAGGTAATCTGCCTGTCTCCTCCTCTTTTGTTATTCCACATATATAACCCATTTTTGTGGAGGATATCCACAATATTTGTTGTTCTGATGAAGCTATTGAATGCCTTGGCATATCTATTTAGCATTATTACCCCTCCTTTCTTTTCTGTTAGTGAGGTAATCATGTTAAAATCTCCTCCATAGATAGCTTTATCCATGGGATGTCTGCGCTGCATTTTGGAGGGGCAATATAACATCAACAATTTATCCTCTAGTATTTGAGGGGTGTAAATATTAGTACACAAGTATGTATTGGATTCCCCAATGATTTTCATTTCTAGGGAGATGTATGATCTGGAAGCCTCTGCATATATAAGGTGGAGAACATGAGGATTCCAAAGAGTGGCCAGGCCTCCCTCCATTCCATTCCCTTCCACTTCCATGTATTCCATTATTTTTCCTAAGTTGCTGCTTATCCCTTTCATTTTTTGGCTAGAGCACTTGGTTTGTTGCAAAAAAATCATGTCAGGATTTTCACTTTTGTCTTTCTTTCACAGAAGTCTTTGTTTCCTTTGATTGTTTAGCCCTCTAAAATTCCATGAAAGAGTATTCATAATTGACAGGGTTTCTAAGAGGAGAGTGCGAAAGCCTCAAGGGCTTTCATCTTACCTGAGTTGAGGAGCATCTGACCCAGCTCTTGAAGTTCTTCAATGTTTGTTTTTCAGCCTCTCCTATTCTTGTGTTTGGCAGTGGTATTTGTTTGATGTAATCCTAGGGCCCTAATGCCCAGACCCTTTGTGGCACAAAGCCTCTTTTCTGCCCTTTTAATTCTGCATCTTACCTTGCAAGGAAGAGAAAATTTACTCTGGATACTTCCTCCACTGGGATATTTTCCATTCCTTTTTGCTTCCATTGATCTACCATGGTGTTGACATCCATGGCCTCCCTCTCTAGTATGTCACTAAGTTCCATATCCTCTATTCCTATTTCACTGGCTATCATTTCCACATCTCCTTCCTAAGTCTTTTGTCAACTACTGAAATTGTAGGGTTTCTTTTTTCATATTAGGATTGGGACCTTGAGCTTCCTGTGTGGGAGCATCCTAGATTTCCTGCATTAGGTCTGGTGCTTGGGTGGCTTCGACTACCACTATTTTAAACCCAAGAACCTCAAAGGCATTGACTGTGCTTTTGATGGAGGTGTTTGTTTTGGGTTGGTGTTTCCAATTGGCCCATTCTCTCCCATTCCGATGGGCAAAACCATCCTGATTCTTGCCTGTGTTTTCTTTGGATTTCTCGTTTGACTTATTCATTGGGCATTCCCTAAAAAGGTGTCCATGTTCATGGCACTTCTAGCACAAAAAGGGGATTTGTTCATAATCTATGGCTTGAAAGAAAACTTCTTCTCTAAATTCTAATCATAGAACTTCGTGTAGTGCACCTGAAACATCCATTTCAACACAGATGTTTTGCACAAGATGTGTACCTTTTTTGCAGGGTGGCCTCCGAGGCTTTGACGTAGGTTCCCAGTTTGTCACGTATTTGTTCTAGCACTGCAGGTCTCTAGTAATCAATGGGGAAAGAGGATAGGCGAATCCAAACAGGCACATGTGTAAAAGTCTCCTGTTCTGGTGCAAAGTTGGGTTTCTAGGGTCTCATATAGAGGTCTACTGAGGCATAAAAATATGGTTCTCCATCAAAAATGAGATCCCTATATTCCAGGTTTGCAAAGACTACGATAAAGAATCCTTTGGCTCCCAGGTGTAACCTAACATCCCCCTTAGGCTTCCATTATTGTTTGATCCAAAAGCAGAGGGCTTTTTCCATAGGCAAAAAGCCCATGAACTTACAGATCATTGCATGTGTTGACATTGGTCTCTATAAGCTTGCATTTCAGGGTTGGTGATAACTACCTACAGACTCTTTGTCGTTTTGGGCTTGTAGTGCCCCAGGTCCTCCTGTTTTATGGTCGTTGTGGTAGATCCCTCCAGATCTATGTTGTACTGGGGCAAGGCCTCAATTTCTTCAGTTTTTTTGATTCTTCCTTCTTAATCTTATGCTACTTGCTTGGGATTGGGGTTGTTGTTGCCTTTTCCTTCCAGAATCTTGATTTCATTGGTTTATTTTTACTTTGGGTTACCTTGGTTTGCCCACACACCGTTTTCTTCTTGCTTAGCTCATCCTTTCCTGCATTTTCAGAGCCAAAGATCTGCACCACTTCCAGTAGGGCCTTTCCTTTATCCATTATTATTTTCTTGTATGAAGGGGCCCCACTGGACCTCGCTCGCCTCATCTGGTGGGCTAGGGCAAGCCTACGCCTCTCGAGCTCTTCGAACAGGGCACTACCCTCTACTAGAGTTTGTGGCAGTAATCTGAATGTTGATCGGAACCCTAGTTTAGGTCACTCCCTTCCTTGTTCTTACTCCATTTCACTACGATTGATATACATAGTATGGCGATGCTACTTATTCCATTCTAAGTACTTTCTTAATTGGGAGGTTACGAGGTAAAATTTACTCAATGCCCTTGGGATTAGGACCTACTAGATAAGCCATTGGGTAAATCCCTTCACGTGGATTTTCTCGGAGTATTACCAATGGATGTAGTGGCCACTTAGTTACCATGAACCATAGTTGAAAATAAATAATTAACAATAATAATTAACTATTATTTATATTAACTAATAATTGATAATTAATAGTTTATTCATTAATTATAAATATACATTAATTAATTAATTAATTAACAAAATAGTTAATTAATTGATCAATTAATTACAAATGATACTTGGTGTGTTGTCACAATTGAGTTTCATTCATAGCTAATTATCTTTAAGATTTTAATATTTAATAACAACAAATAATTATATGTAATAAGTAATTAATAATTATGTTTAATATTTACAATAATAAAAATTAATTTTTAATATTAATAATTAATAATTAATTAGTCAATAATTCAATAATTAATGACCGATTACTAAATATAATTAATTAATCTCTAAGTAATGATTATTAATAATATTTAATTGTTAATAATAATAATCAATAATTAATAATTAATTGTTAAAAACATTTGATTATTAGTTAATTACTAATATTATTAAATATGAAAATCAAACATTGTCATCTATGGTCAGCCATCATCAATCATGGTCCAACGTCATATTGTGAGAAAGATTGGCTCAATATGAAAATCAATCATCGTCCAATGTCACATCGTGACAAAGATTGTCTCAATATGAACATTAACCATGGTTAAAAATGGTCAATAATCATGGTCACATTATGACGAAGATTGTTTCTTGTTCCAACATTACATTATTACAACCGTGGCCATTACTGGTCAACCATGGTCCAACATCGCATTGTTGCAAATATTGTTTCAAACATTATCTCAATATAAAAACCAATCATGGTCTACAGTGGTCAAAAATCAGATCGCAACAAAGATTCTGTCAATATGTAAACAAACAATCGTCAATCATGTTTATTTTAGAGTTTATAATATTTAATAGGGTTTATATAGCTTGGGTTTATAATATTAAACCTAAGGGTTTAATATTATTCGCTTGGTTTTCTAGTATGATTCCCTTATGTTTATTATACCCTTGGTTTTTATATATCAATCCCTTGGGTTTATTAATGTAATTGTTTATCCCCTAGGTTTATAATCATGGTCTCAAACATGGTCAACCATGGTCCAACATCACATTGTGACAAATATTTTCTCAATTTGAAAATCAAACATGGTCCAACATCGCAATGTGACAAAGATCACCTTGATATGAAAATCAGTGATGGTAAACCATGATCAACCAAGATCTAATGTCACGTTGTGGCAAAGATTGTCTCATAGTGTGAAAATGAACAATGGTCAACCACAGCTAAGCATGTTTATTTTAGGGTTTATAATATTTATCTTAGGGTTTAGATAACTTGAATTTATAAGATTAATACATTGGATTTAATATTATTCCTATGGGTTTATAACACCTTTAGCTTTTAGAATTGATCACTTAGGTTTATAATATCAATCCCTTTGGTTTATTAATATAAGGGTTCATAGTCCTAGGGTATAATATTATTCATGGTGTTTATAATATTAATCCTTAGGTTTAATATAAATCCATTAGTTTTATAATCATGGTCAACCATAATCTAAGATCATATTGTGAAAAAAGATTTTGTCAATATCAAAATCAACTAATGTTGCATTGTGTCAATGATTGTGACAATATGAAAATAAACCATGGTCAACCATCATAATTTAAATACCCAAGTTTACAATCACGGTCAACTAGGGTCCAATATCATATTTTCCAAAGATTCTCTCAATATGAAAATCAAGTATGGTCCAATGCCACATTATGCAAAAGATTTTCATGGTATGAAAATCAACGATGCTAAAGCATGGTCAACCATTTCTATTTTAGGGTTTATAATATCTATCTTAGGTTTTTTATACCTTGGGTTTATAATATTTAACCCTTGGGTTTATGATCTCTTAGGTTTTTAGTATTACTCCCTTAGGTTTATTATTCCCTTGGGTTTATTAATCTATTTCATATTCTTAGGGTATAATAATATTCATAGGGTTTGTAATATTAATCATTAGGTCTAATATATACCCATTTTGTTCATAATCATGGTCATCCATGGTCTAGTGACACATTGTCAAAATTCTCATAATAGGAAAATCAGCCAATGTCACATTATGACAATATTTCTCTCAATATCAAAATTAAACATGACCAACAATTTTTCAATGTTGCGTTGTGAAAAATATTGTCTTAATATGAAAATAAACCATGGTCAGTCATGGTAAACCATGGTCAATAACCACGGTCACATTGTGACAAATATTGTCTCTTGGTCCAATGTCACACTGTGATAACCATGGTTATCCATGTTCAACCATGGTCTAATGTCACATTTAATAAATATTATCTCAATATCAATATCAACCATAGTCAACCATGGCCAACCATTGTCCAATGTCACATTATGACAAAAGTTTTTTCAATATGAAAATCAGTCATGGTGAAACATAGTCCAAATATTATGACAAAGATTGTGCCAATATGAAAATCAACCATGGTCAATCATGGTTAACCATGTTTAATTTAGGGTATGTATCTGTGTTCTGGTAAGAGTTTGCACCAATACAAAATATAATGAAAAATTTCTCTATATAATAAGAAAGAAGAGGTAGACAACAAAAATGGTGGTTTTATTCCACATTGGATTTCCACCTAAATTCTTGGTGTTCATATGTGTTGATGTGTTTCTTATCGGATGTGATTTATTTTTTCTTTTCTTCATATTGGATGGCTAATGAAATAATAATGCAATGATTAGATTAAACATATGATGAAAGTTCTGAAAAATTAAGTAATTTGAACATATGTGGTTTGCATTCATTAAAGTCATGTACACATATGGGTTGCATGAATAAAAATAGCATACAAAAATCTAAATGTCAAATTATAAGTTAAAGTGAATTAAAAATATTGATTCTCTAACCCCCCGCCCCCTCCCATGCAAAGTATTTTTCCTAACATGATCTATATTTAATGAACATGTTAATAAGGAAATAAATTAAATGCTTTGACACGAGTGGGATGATTGAGATGGCAGCTAGAGAAGAATATTGTTCGGAAGGAATTTCATCTTGTTGAAACTTGTTTATCTCATGGGATAAATTCATCATCAAGTCCTTGACTATGAGATTCCATGACTAGTGTAGACAAGCACACAAAAGTATGACTTGACCACAACAATTCATGAACTATCATTAGAGCATAATATATTGGTATTGGGTTATAAGAGTAAAGAATACCCCATGAAAGAAATCCCTTAAATAGGAAGACTACCGAGAATGGGGGTTGCCTTCGCACATAGTGGTGAGTTACTAATATTGGGGACGTGAAGGAACGTGATTGTATAGGTAGAGTTCTGGAATGGGAGTTTCCTGGGCTCATAGAGGTGAGTAGATGGTGGGAAGTATGCATATGATCATCGGGAGGTGAGCATAAGGAAGCTGTTGGGGACTATATGAAAATACTGTGTCGAGTAACACATCCACCACTGAGTACTTCTATTGGTGGTGAAACTACTTAGTGATCTAGACTCAAGTGTGGACCTGTACAAAAAGATGGTGGGGGAGTAGTATATCGACCATTAAGTAGTTCCCTAGCAGTGAAACTACTTAGTGATATGGCTTAAGGATGGACATATATTAAAAAACTACATGGGGCGCTATATCCACCATTGAGTGCTTCTATTGGTGGTGAAACTAATCAGTGAGATGTATTTAAAGACACATATAGACGAATGTTCCATGGAGCTATGGAACATAGACAAAACTAACTGCTTTGTTCAATTGATAAACCACTTAGTGAAGCTGGCTAAATATTGCATAGAGGTATGTATCAATTAGCAGTTTAAATAAATTTCTATTAAGACTATGCTTCAATTCGGTTTAAGTTATTCTTTGTAAGGACTTGAGTTACATTTTAATATGTTTATGTTGCAATCTAAATTGATTTATGATTCTTATGATGAATCTCATATGAATCATGTGCATGTCATGTAGGTGAATAACTAAACTATCTAGCATATATAAATTAGGTTGATCAAAAAATAAATAAAGTGACTTCAACTTAATGACATCACAGTGTGCAATAACATAACAGACACAAAGAATTCAAAAACTAGCTCATTGTGGTGGCAATAAAACCATGTGATATGCATTGATTGTCATGATGTGTGCAATGACACATGTTTTGGGTTATTAAATAAGGGCAGCGGCATTGCTTGGGTGAAATAATTATTTTTGTGTAATGAAACCTTTCCAAGGGATGGATTACCCGAGCAACTGAGGAAGAAGAAAAAGACATTCTTGAACTGTTGCGAGTGGAGCATGATTATTTAGAGGTCTTTATTTCAAGCAGATGTATATCCCAGGAAGTTTGTACACCCTTCCATGTGGGGGGTTGCAGTGAGCACTTGTCCCCCCCGCGGGGGTTCGGGGGGGCCAATCCCCCACAACTGTGGGGGTCTTGGGGCTAGCGGACCCCTCGTGGGGATTTTGGTGGCAACACCCCCGGAGCTAATATCAGATGTAAAATTGCCTTGTAAAAGTATAGTAATTTTCTAGTCAATCTAGGTCGTTCATCAGGCGAATGATCTGATGGTAGAACTTATCTTTAGTTTAGTGTTTTTTGCCCTAGAAAGAAACCCCTCTCTTTGTAGGAGGGCATTATATTTGAGGTTGTGTAATAGGTGTGTATTCTCTAAGCGAGAAACAAAGAGGTGAGACTGTGAGAGAAAACAGAGGATATTACAGTGGATCTGCTATAGGTTGTGTTTCTTCATTTTGCTAGATAATAGAAAGGAACGACTGGCTGTTCGGGGTGGACGTAGCCCAAACTGGGTGAACCATGTATATCTGTGTCTCTCTTGTTTTATGCATTTTCTGTGTTTATATTTCTATAATATCTTATGTGTTCCATTGCTCCATAATATATAATTTTCTAACATGAACTTGGAAGGTGAGTGAATGCATAGAGGAAGAAATTGATCATTAGAGGGACTGGAGAGGAAAAGAAGGGGATTTTAGAACTTGAAAAGTTAATTGGTTTTTAAAAAACGATGTGCAAACTAATTGGGATCGGGAATGCATTTTGTGTCTCCTGGATAGTAATGAGCTGAAATTATGTCCTGAAGGAGGACTTAGCATAGTGGATGTCATAGTTGGACATTGTAGGTAGATTTCACTTTGGATTTAAATGAATAATCAATCCAAGGTGCATTGTAGGTACTTGGGGCCTCATGAAGCCACCTGGGAGATGGATGAGAAAATGCGGTTGTTATATTGATATTTTATTTGTTGAATAAGTGGATGTAATAATCATTTATAAAGGTCAATTTTATTTAACTAAGAACACCAACGATAGTGTTCTTCTTAAGAGGGTGTAGTTTTGTAACACCCCTAGTATACTCCCCCTAATTTTGGTAATGTTACTATACTTTGATAATTTAAAAATGCTTCTAAATTTATTTAGAAGGCATGAAGAGTGGGACCATAGATCCATGGTCTGAGGGGGAAAAGGAAGAAGAACCTAAATGGTGTTTGGGATCACCACTTCTTCGTCAAATGTGCAGATAGAAATAATGATCTTGAAGAATGTTCCATGCTCAACATGAAGAGACACATAAGAAAAAGGACAAAAAAATAATTCAAATAGAACGGGTTGTTGGATTTAGGTCAAATGAAAGATGTTTGAGGATAGAATTGACTTTTGGGTGAGGATACAAACTTGTGAGCATGATTTCTATCCGAGTTTGCTTGAAACAAATCCTTGGATAGTGGATTTCGCTTAGGGGTGAATGCTACAAGAAAAATAGGGTACAAATACTCTAGAGTTGCGTGGGAAATTTTTTTCCCACCTTCAATTTCACCCAGTGTTAGATCTCAATAAGTGTTATTAATTAGATTTATGATTACAAGTACTCACATTTATGCAATAACTTTTCTCTTGGGAGGTTTCATAAGTTGAAACTTGGACCATGGTGAGGGGTGATCTAACTGATCCCCTAGTCCAATTTTCAAATCTCAGGTCATGAAATTTTATGACATATGATTAGAGGAAAATGGGTTTCCTAAATGCATATTTAAATAGGTCATACTGGAATTTTTGCTGTAGATTCTCTTCTAAACTGTTATGAGAGATAAAACTTGGACCATGGTTATGAAAATCCATATTGACCCTCCAATCTAGTTTTCATAATCTTGGGTCATGAAATTTTATGAAATATGATCAAAAGAATATGGGCTTCCTAAATGCATATTTAAATAGATCATGTTGGTAATTTTATTATAGCATTTCTTCTCGGACGTTGTAGAAGTTGAAACTAGACCATAGGCAGGGGATATATCATTATTCATATGGTCCAACTATCAGTTCATTGGTCACAATATTCTAGGAAATGTGATCAAAGGAATTCAAGCTTCTTGAATGCTCGTAAAATCATATTTTAAACATGTCGTATTGGAATTTCTACTATAAGTTTTCTTTTGGGGCTTTCTAGATAATGAAACTTGGACCATTGTGAAGGGAAATGCCATTTATCCTTCTTTCCAACATTCATATCTTGAGTAACCACATCTTAGGAGATATGATCAAAGGAATTCAAGATTCCTAAATGCTCCTAAATAAATGCATTGAACCTGTCATGTTAGCATTTGTGGTATAAGTTTTCATCTAGAAGGTTATAGAGGTTGAAATGAGTATGCAGTGAGGGGAATTCCCACTTATCGTTTTTTTAATTTTTAGAACTAGTTCAAGAGATATGTCATAGATAATTTTATATATTAGTTTGGATGCAATGCTTTAAAGAAATTCCCTTTAATGTTTTAATAATTCATTGCATAATAATTCCTTGGATATATGCCCCAATGATAATATTAGTTTGTGGATGGGACGGTATTGTTGTATGATAGTTCTCTTATATCTGAAATACCACCATTTGCATGAAAATAATTTTCCATATTAGTTTTATTGCAAGGTGTTTAAAGAAATGCTTAAATGGTCTAATGAATCATTGCATACAATTTTTTTTATGAAATTCCCCAATAAAAATTTGTTTGGTGGATGGGGATACAATTGTTGTATGGTAGTATTATTATTTCTGAGATATTCCTATTTTCATGAAAAGTATTTTCTATATTAGTTTTCTTACAACGCATTTGAAGAAATGCTAAAATTATTTAATGGTCCATTGCATACAAATTGTTTGTTTAAATACCCCTATGAAAATGTTGTTTAGTGGATGAGGATAGTATCATTGTATGGCAATATTGTTGTATATGGTATATGCTTATTTACATGAAAATAATTTTATGTAATGTGTTAAAGGTGTCTCAATATAATTTTCACACAAAATATTTGATAAAATACCTCAAAGACAAAAATAAAAATTTGTATGATTGAGTGTTAACTTGTAGTTAGTATGTTCTAGGTGGAATTTGAGCAATGTTTCAAATCTGATTTAATACAAAATGTTTGAAAAACTGTATACAATAAATATACTACTCATTGGTTGTATACAAATATTTGAAGAAAATTTTACATGTAAAGTGTTTAACAAAATGCAGGAGTGGTGAAAATAAAGTTTTTGCAAGTCTGGTTGGGATAAATTTAATAGGGGTATTTGATAAAGTGGTACTAGAGCTTGTTATCAAGCTAGTAAAAGGATACAAAATATTTGTATCCTGCGTAACCTTTGTAAGTCATTGGTGGAACTGGGTATCTTGCATAGAGTTTGGTATGAGAAGATGGATAATTTTTTGTTGCCTTCAAGGCTCAAATATTACCACTGCAACCCTAGAATTTAAACTCAGAGAATAGGCTATGATTTATTAATTCTAATTCTATATGTGGATGATTTTATCCTTCCAACGATTTCTTCATCTATGATTTAGAATGTTAATATTATTTAATGGGATAGTTTACTAGGAAATATTTTAGGATGCTACACTATTTTCTTAGATTACAAGTTCATCAGTATCTAAAATGAATCATTGTATTCTAGCAAAAATATGCCCCTCATTTACTTCATCATTTTTGCATGTCTAATTGTAAGCCTACAACTACTTTTAAATGAAATATTATGCTTACCACTAGTTGCACCTAACGTTAGGTAGATCCTATATTTTGTCATCAGCTGGCTGGAAGTCTACTATATTTCACATACGCTCAACCTAACATTTCTTATGAAATCAAGTTGGTTTATTGATTCTCTCACGATCTTCACCAAAGTCCCTGAAAATAACTGAAGCATATTATGAGATATATTCAGGGCACCTCAAATTTTGGCATTCAGTACACTATTAGCTCTCTTGAGCTTGTAGGTTTCAAATATTGTTACTAGGAAATGTTAGTGGATGATCAAATTTTATCTATGGATTTTGATTTTGTCTTGGATCTACTCTTATTTCTTAGTACTGCAACAAATTTTCAATGAATCCATCTATGATAGGTGTTGAGTATTGAGTTGTAGTTCTTGCAAGTTAAGAAGTTCTTTCATTGTGACAATTATTGCTTTAGTTTAGCATTTAAAAGGATTAAACTACTCTTCTATGGTGTGATATTCAAAGTGAAATACATATTTTTAAACATCTTGTTAAACATCAAAAAACTAAACACATTGATATCCATATGCTTTTCATTTGTCAACTTATTCAAGATGGCATTCTTAGACTGGAGTATGTACATAGTCAAGAATAAGTAACAAATATTTTCACAAATTCCTTAACATCATCAAGGTTTTTCTATTTACATCACATACTTGGAGTGAAGGAAATTGTCCTGATGGAGCCATCTTGAGTCATCCCTCCATCCTTCCATTCTTGTTTTTCTTTTTTATGCACTCCCTTTGGGGTGAGTTTTTCCTGTCGTCGAGAAGTGTAAAATCGATATAAAATTTGCCAAAAACTGACTTTGGAAATTTTTGTGCCTCAAGGAACATTTTTATGCCCTTAATATTCCCTGGGCATGGTTTCATCCATCTGTCGCTTCATGGTTCCACCCTGCACTTAAAATATTATATTTCTCGAGCTTCGTGCCAGCTCCCCCATTATTGGTCTGCATTGTACATAAGGTTTATATGATGGTAGGGTGGCAGATTTTACAAAGCCACCATCTGGGGCACAATGGTTAGACGGAGGATCAAATCTCACCCCTTTGCCAAAATGGGTGCATATAATTTCTTTGGTGCAGCATTTGTTTTGTTTTAAATGGTTGTTGGCGCAGTTTCAGTTGGAGGCCTTTGACGGTTGGTGAGACCACCCAGTGGTGGCCAGCCATGTGGGCCATGTAGGTTTGTGCCCCGTCAATCTTGGATGTTAACTTTAGTGAGCACCGTGAGCCACGAGGTGAGGTTCCTAGTCAACTGGACCCTGAGCCCTATATATATATATATATAACTATTTTATCTGGTCATAGGGGTGGCAGGGGTGACAACCCGTCCCCCACTATTTGTGACATATTGTTGGAGAGTGATTTTTGGGGGTGGGGGGTTTGGTGGTCTGCCACCCCTTTAATATTTTTTTTGTATTTTTTTCAACATTAGGCATTTTAGAAATTTTCTTGAACCATAGGGATATTATTCAAATATGTGACCCCACAATTTCACCTACTCTCACGAGCCAGATTCCATGTCCTAGACTCGGTCAATTTGTAGGACCATTAAAGTTGGCCCTCATGGTAACTTTGACAAAAAAAATTGACTACCTCTATCTCGCTTATACGAGCTCGGATTTGAGCTTCATTCGCACCGTTGGAATCAGACCAACGAGCACTTCGATTTGGTGTTGAGTTCATCAACTTTCTGCCACTTTGAATTTTGAGCCTTTCACCATGTCACTCATATCTAGAGATCCACCTCGATCATTTATCAACATTTTCAATATTTTGGTCTTCATTACCAACAACTAAGAATTATCATGGCTTTCTTCGCATCTATATTATATCGCCTAAATATTACACATAAACTTATATATCTACAATCTGACATAAGGGTGCCATCTATGCAAGTTTTGGTTTATCGTTTCCCTATGTTATGCTTCAGTTTGTAATCTTTCTCCAACATGTATTTTCAATCATTAAATTTTTCATTTGAAGATTTTTGAAAGAGTTGTTTAGAAATGATTATAAATTTTTTTTTTATCTTTTTAATAGTTTGAGGGATACCCCATCTAGCCCAACAACCAGCTTAAGGCCTAAACAGAAAAGGATATTTTCCTCCATAACCTTCCTTGAGATTTTTCTTTTCCATAGATTAGTCTCAAGTAACAAGAAGCCGCAAGTGGCTTTGGTTATATTTTGAAGCAACATATTATTTATCTTTTTCTTGTAAATTAAATATCTAATCATTGCCATGCTCTCACTAAGAAAAATACTAAATTTTATAAATAGAATATAGGATGTACTGTATTGAATTTAATACTTAGATTTAAGATTCTAAAATACTTTAAATTTTCTCTATCTTTCTTCACACCTCTAAGATTATTGTAATTAAATATTTCAAACCATATAAAAATAAATAAAATCTCTATTAATTACCACTATTTTCAAATTCATAATAAGTATGCTCTCTTTATCCTTTATATTACAAAATTAATTAATTATTTTTTGCAAATTATTTTATAATATATTATTATTTAATTATTTTAACTCATATTATAATTTTGACTATATTAATTAAAAAAATAATTATGTTAAAACAAAAAATCTTTAAAATCAATGAACACAGATTATAAGTCATTATATAATGATGAACTCGAAATTTTGTAAGACATTATTGTGAACTAAAATTTATGTGGTTGCGCAAACTCATTTTCCTCTATAACCAATTTCAGAATATTAGGAAAACAAAACATTGTAAGACACATTGATAGAAGCTAAAGTTTATCTACTTCAACATGTTCATTTGTTTTAAAAAGAACTTCAAAATATACTTCTAACATGTTCATTTCTTTTGGCAAGAACTTCAAAATATTAGGAATTAATGAAAATATTTTAGAAAATATCCCAATTTCTTCTAGTGTGTGAAAATATTTTTGGAATATTTGGTGTGAACAAGATATCCAAATTCCTGATACCCGTTTATTAATCAGAAAATAAAGAGAATGCCAAAGTCTATCGCACAAATTTTATATATGTGAAATGAATGAGATCATGGCACTATGTACTATATACAACGCATTACTCGACAGGTTAGATGTGTGAGGTGAGACTGATTGTAGAAAGTTACAAGTTTTGTTGGTCGACATGTATGCTGCGTAGATATAAAATCGGTCAAAAATACTGCAACACAAGTAGTGCGTGTCTAACAGAATCATGCCGGAATAGAGGCTTGTTATTTCACAAGAAGAGTGTGTGGCCAAGAATTAACTCTAAAAAAAAGAATACATTCATACACTCCGAGAATCAAGTAACAGTACAAATTCACAGGTAACGCGTGACAAAGAGAACCATTCACAAATAAATCTGTCATTTCACATACCAAGCATTAACAATAAATAACACACAGACGCACATATGTGTTTGTTAGTGGCAGAGTCTGTCTAGATATAATTCGGTGACTTAAATTCTTCATCAGTTTCGTTTTTATCTTCCTGGAAGGCTTAGGCAAATGGTTAATTGATTCGAATAATTTCATGGAGCTGCAACATTGGTTTACCAACTTGTGGAAAGTTCTTTACAACTCAATTCTCTTACCATTTGAGGTCGATTATTGCAAAGTAAGAAACTTGCATTTCTAGCATTTGTGGTCAATTTTTGAAAAAGAACATTTACCATTATTCTTTTTAAATTTTAATTTAAGCGTCATTGAAAAGTTAGGCCATCGATCATTTATCACTTCCATTTTTTTATGTGGATTAAACCCACGACAATGACGTGTGTGAGGGTTAACCACTATTTTTTTTTTATTATATTTCATTTGGATGACATGAGTGAAATTTTTTAAAGAGAAGTAAATATTTATGACACTATCAACTGAACGCGACTACAGAGGAGTAACTGAAGGGTAAGTGCAGCTTCTGTAAAGGGTTTATCAAGACATATCTGGGATGGCCGTGGGAACAATATTTTTGAAGTGACAGTTTGATCGATCCTTCTCATTGGTTGTGGCGAGTACATGAACACAGGCGCGGGTGCAATAACATCAAAATGTGTGAGTTGGACGAGATTTCATGTTATCACAACCGCCTTGGAGGCGGCCGGATTCACAGTTGGTCAATTCGGTCAATTCATTTCTCCTAATTTATGGATTCTCGCTAGAGTTGTCTCAGGATTAAAGTGATGAGATTAATTTTAAATGCTATTTGTAATAACAATAACAATAAGTTTCTCCATGGTGTGGCTTTGGTAGACCAAAGTATGGTGCCTTTGATAACTGGTGTCAGTTGCTGTTAATAAATCCATATCAATTATTATGTACATGGTACATTAAGTATTCCGTTTAATTTAGAATGCTATATAGAATCATATAAGAACCACATTGACAGTTTTATTTGATCTATGTGGCATGAAACATATTATGCACCTGTTCGGTACGTGGGTCGTAATTAAGCGCCATGGAACCATATTGGTATATTTTATCGGAGTTGTAGTTAGTTAGATTCGTTGGATTCCCGGAAGTGAAGGTGGCATAATTTACAAATATATGGAAGCAATAAACAGAGTGTGAGATTAACATCGTTTTTGGCCTTAGGATATTCGCAAAATGACAAGTAGGTCCATCCTCTGCTTTAACCTGCTTCGTTTCTACCAAAGTTATCAAATTCTATTTCTAATTCGAATTCTATTCGATACTTAAAAATGGGTGATTTAAAATTTAATATTGCAAAACTTCGAAAGTATATTTGTTATAGAATGAGGTTGGAGTTTTGAAGGGAAGGAGCCGGAGAGAGCCGGAGCTTGCTGCGAAGGGGCCGCCACTGGAGCCAACCAGGTGAGTTTTTTGTCTTAACCCGCCAATCACGGGCAGCCATGAGGCTTCTACTGGTCCTGCTTTTTTCAGGTTAGCTTCCCTACCAATTTTTGTTTGTATTCGGGGATCTCGACGTGCTTACTCGCTAGCTTTCATGCACTGCATGTTCTTGTCTTGCTGCCACGTTTTGCTCAATTGCTTCATGAACTCTCTCTTTATAACCTGGTCTTATCTTCAGTATTTAGTTTTCTTTAGCATCGCTCCCCGTGACAGGGCGCAGGGCTCCTCCTTGCACCTCACGTTTCCCTTTCCCTGTGTCTCTTCTGGACCCTGCTCTATTCTCTATTGATGGTTGGCTCTCCTTCAGCATCGCGGGCTTTCTCTCCGGCTCAGGTGAGTTTTTGTTTATCTCCTCATTATTAATATTTCTTAAGGTTATGCTTTCATCGTCTTGCATTTCTGGGATGGTTTTGGAATTGTTATTAGTTTCATAAGTTTCGATTCCTGTTATCCAGTATTAGTTAAATTATAATCGGGTGACAAGACTTTTGTTTTTCCCAGATTATGGTATTCCATGACCACTCGGTTTCATCTACAAGGGGCGGTCCCATTCAAGAATGGTTTTTCTTTATATCTAAGTTCTTCAGATTCTGAACTGTTTGTTCATTATCTTTGTGGCTCTCCTCCTTGCCTATGTGGTCGGGAGTCTCTGGACAGGATAGCTGCTGTTCTCTGCTGGAATTCACTTTTTGAATTGTTCATAGTCGTTGATTTCCTATATCTATTTCCTCTGGAAACATGTGTATCTCTCTCCTTAGGATTTTAAAGTCTCGTTTTTTTATCTATAGTCCATGCTCGGATATCTGATTCAAAATTTGTCAATGGTGGTGTATATTCCGAATATATTGTTGCTGCTTTGATTGCCGCCCCCAGCCTTCGGCATAGTATGTTGTTATTCGAGCTTGGCTTACATCTCTCTCCCCCCTAGTTTTCCCGTCTGCATCTACAACTTTTTCTGGTATCTTTCTCGGAATAACAGGTTTGAATTTCCCCGGTGATAACAATCATTAATTCATTTTCGGAATCCCATAGGCTTGATAGCGTTAGCTTTTCTTTCCAAGTCTTTTTGCCGGCAGCTCACATTATGTGATTGGTTTTTTCGGGCTACTCTATCTGTACCCAAGGGTCCTTGTTTTCCTTTCGTCCTCGTAAATATTAGTAGTTTTTTCTGAACCTTCTCTGGTCATATCTTTCTTAGCATCCTTTTCTGTACCTGCCCTCTCTCTTCTATCAGGTACGACCTTCCATCCAGGTATTTTGTGACTGAAACATTTCTTCTTCGGGACTTGCTCTCTCTCGTTCACCGTATTTTGGCCTTCTGGGGCCATCAATTGTCATCTTCCTCTATCATGTCGGATGGAGATGACTCATCCGACACTCAGGCTCTCATTAACGCCACCATTGAAGCAGAACGGGCCCATGGTGCCTCCTACAACTGGCATGCCACCGTGGAGGATATGGTTTCAATCTGGTAATGCCACTCAATCTCCCTTAGAGGATGGGGTCTGCTCCCTACTGTCACTTGGCGAGCCAAGTAGCATAAAAGGAGACCTACCAGCTCATGAAAAGCCTTATAACTCTCACTGCCATCCCATTAAAACAGGTCCCCCCCAAAGGCGGTCACTGTTAATAGTGTCTTCCTTGCGGAGCGAATTGACAGCTTACAAAAGTTAGCTCTAGTCGAGAAATGGCATTTCCCGCACATGAAGGAATTGGATATGAGGAATTGGTTGTCGGAAAAATGGTCCCCTATAATAGGCTACACCCCTATTATCTCGTGCCTTATGAAGGACTGGTATTCCTTTCATTTCTTCAAAGCGACGGATTTGGAGATTATTCACAGCAAACCATGGGTAGCTGGCAGAAGCTTCCTATCTTTGTCTAAGTGGTACATGGGTTTCGATCCTTTAAAGAACACGCCTACAAATTGTATGATCTGGGTCAAGCTGCCGAACTTGCCCTTGGAACTTTGGTCTTTTGAGACTCTCTCAGAAATAGGGAACTCGATCAGGATGTTTATTTATGTTGATCCATGGTGCAGGGGTGAACGGGATAAGAGGGTAGCGTGGATTCTCATTGAGAAGCCATTCAAAGGTGCATACCCAGAATACATCGATATCATTTGGGACGGTATGCAGATTAGGCAGAGAATAGATTTCTGGGGCATCGCTTTTCGTTGCTCAAGATGCCATAGGACACGACATCTCATCAAGGACTGCAAGTTTCGCTTTAGCAGAAAGCATAATAAGTCTCCTTTGTTAAAGAAATGGCCTCGAGGGTCTGAGTCTCTCTCTGCGGACCATGGTATCCAGGACTGCTTCCTCGACTATCAAGTTGAGGCTCCCTCCAAGGCAAATGCTTTTCCCCATGTTTCTCCCCTTCACCCATCCGAGGCGGTTCCTGTCTCTCCCATTTCTGAACCTTTTGTGGAGAATTCAATCCCCTCCCCTCCTGCCATGAATCAAAGGGATTTCACAGTTGGCTCACACACCATTTATATCTCCTCCTCTCCTTCCTCCCCTGCTCACCCTTCGCTTTATCTTCTGAATGGGACCAAAAAAGGAAAAGAACCGGCTGATGCGCCCACCCCTTTTAACTCTCCATCTGACTGGCCTGTCAATAACCTCGAGAGTGACATCGACCTTTTTATTCAAAGGAACCCATTATACTTTGAACCACTCACCATTCCCAAGCCATCCCGGCCCTTTAACCTCTCCATCAGTCCCAATTCTGCGAAGAACATCACTATAAGGAAGAAAAAAAAGGGTGACAGCAGACACTTCGAAGGCAAATCGTATGCTACTGATTTTGGTATTACTAATATATCATTGGTGGAAGTTCCTATTCTAGACTCCGAAGCCACACAGCCTCTTAGAGAAAGCATGGTTGGTGAATCTTCTCGATGACCTTTCTTATCTCGATGAATATTCGGGGTCTGGGCACCCCCCATAAATTCCTAGTGCTTAAAAAATTCTTCTTTCAGGCTCATCCAAAAATTGTTTTTATTCAAGAAACCATGCATTCCAGTAGGGTGTCAATAGCTTTCTTCAAGAAAATGTTCCCGACTTGGTTCATGGTTGCTACCGGGGCAAATGGTTTATCTCGCGGTCTAGTTGTCCTTTGGGATCCCGCATGGATTAAAGCTAAAGCTTTTAAATGTTGTGCAAGGATCATGATTTTGACGATGGTCAGAGGACATGCACACTTGTTAAATCTCCTTAATGTTTATGCTCCATGTAGGAACAGGTCCCCTTTTTGGGACAATTTGTTTGCATCTGACATTTTAGACATCGACTCTCTATTGTTAGCTAGGGACCTAAATGTTACTCTTAGTCCTGACGAATGTTGGGGCAAATGCAGGAAGAGAGACCCTCTGTCTCACAAGATCAAAATGGGGCTCCTCAGCAAGAATCTTGTGGATGTAATTCCTGAACATTTGAAGCCAACTTGGGAAAATGGCAGATCGGTGTCGGCTTATATCGCCAAGAGGATCGACCGTTTTCTAATAAAAGCAAATGCGATCAAAAAATGGGGCATGCTATTCTCTTCCATTGCAAATGAGTACACGTCCGACCACAAGCCCATTATTCACGAATGGAGAGCTTTTCAAATCAGAAGGGAATATTATTTTAAATTCAACAGGATCTTTCTGGAGGAAAAATCTTTCATTGATGTAATAAATAAAAAATGGATGGAGATGAAGGAGTCAGAAGCGGCGATCTTCTTAACCTTCCGAGAAAAAATCCAATGCCTTAAAAAGACAGCAAAAGAATGGCAAATGTAGAAAATTAAACATGATAAAGAAGAGCTTATAAACATCCAAAAGGATTTGGATGCCATCACAACGTCCTCCTTCCACGATATGTCTTTCGGAAAAAGGAACCTCATCAGGACTCTGGAAAAAAGGAAGCACAACCTCCTCATTAAATAAGAGGCACTATGGAGGGTCAAAAGTAGAGCACTGTGGCTTAAGGAAGGGGATCGCAATACCAAATTTTTTCACAACTTCGCAAATCCCAGGAGGAGGAGGAATTCGATTTGGAAGATAGAGGATGGTAACGGCAGCTTTCTTTATTCACAGGAGGAAATCTCTAATGAAGCTGCACGGTTTTTTCAGGAGCAGTACAAAAGGAATCAAAGTAATGCAATTGATATGTTTTGGGTAGCCGAACAAATGCCTGAAATTTTTGACGATTCCTCATATGAAAACTTCATCAAACCAGTCACAGAGGAAGAGCTCCTAGCCACCATGAAAGCATCTAAAAAGGACAAGAGCCCGGGCCCCGATGGTTGGCCCATCAAATTCTTTTTACATTTCTATGATCTGTTCAAGGTGGACCTGTTGCATATGGTGGAGGCATCACACATGTATGGAAATATACACTTTGCTCTATCTTCCACTCTTATCGCTCTAATTCCTAAAAAGAGAAATTTTGCATCCTTCCTGGATTACAGACTGATTGCTCTATGTAATTCCCTATTCAAAATTATCACTAAAGTCATTGCGGAAAGGTTGAAGCCGATGTTTAACCTCTTCATTACCAGAGATAAGCGCGCATTTTTGAAGGAACGGAATACCTGGGATGCCGTGGCACTGACTCAAGAATGTCTCTTCTCTCTCCGAACAAAAAATATCAAGGCGTCCATTCTAAAGATTGACCTGAAAAAAACCTACGACTATGTGGATTGGGGTCTCCTCAGGATTTTGCTTGCGAAAATTGGTTTAAGATCAAAAGGAATAGAATGGATCATGGCGTGTGTTGAAAATATCAATTTCTCGGTCATCATCAATGGTACTCCATCTCCTTTCTTCAAAGCAGAGTGGGGTCTTCGTCAGGGATGTCCCCTCTCATCGTTGCTCTTCATCCTGGGTATGAACACATTAAGCATTCATCTCAACAAAGCAGCTTTTGGGTTCAGTTTCAGGGTGATCAAGATTTGCAAGGACTTTTTCTTATCCCATAATCTCTTTGTGGATGACATTCTCGTCTTTGCAATGCTCTGCAAGGCTTCCTGGCAGTGTCTATTTAACATCATTTACAGGTTCCAGTCCGCCTCAGGCATCTGTATAAACAAGGAAAAATCTAAACTTTATCATAATGAGACTGACTCGGAACTGGTTTCATGGATAGCCACTCTATTTGGCATTGAAGCTGTGTCGATTGTTAATGGGATTAAATATCTTGGTTTCACACTTAAGCCAACAGGGAACAAGAAAGGGGACTGGTATTGGCTCTTTGACCATTTTTATAAAAGAATTTCTCGTTGGGAGACAAGGCTCCTCTCCTTGGCAGGACGATTTATATTAGTTCAGGCAGTTTTGTCTCAGCTGGCGATTTACTGGGCGCATCTATTTTTCCTCCCTGCTCCTATTATCAAAAAAATGAAAATACTTGCAGAAAATTTAATGTGGTGAGGGAAATCCTACCAATATAAATTTCATCTCGTTAAGATGAATTCAATCCCAAAGTCGAAAAAATCGGGAGGGTGGGGCTTACTGGACATGAGGACGATTGGAAATGCCCTCCTATGCAAATCTCTCCTCTGGGGTATTTATGGAAATGGCCCGTGGAGCATATTTATGAACAGAAAATATCTAAAGGGCAAAAGTATCAAATTCTGGTATATAAGGAACTCTCTGGGGATCAAAAGAGGATCCGCCATCTCGCTCAGCCTTCATAAAAATCAGCCTTTCATAATGAGGAACTTTTGGTGGAAGATTTTTTTCGGAACAAACATTTTCGTTGGTTTTGACTCCATACAAGACGGAATGACATCCCCTCTGCCGCCAGCTCTGGTTTCTTACTTACACACGAGAGGCATCTTTTCTTGGGACAAACGGATGAAATCCTGGACTAACACAACTCCGGTTTGGAAGGAAGAAGCAGATCTCTCATTACCCCCACAATTCCTGCCAATGTGGACTTTTGTTCGCCAAAATTTACAGAGATTGGCTATAAGAAGATCGGGGAAAAAAGATGTATTGGCATGGAATCTGCCACGTGCTCCATCACCTGTTCCTGTAAAGGACATATATGCTGCTCTTTCTTTTAAGCCAGTACACACAGTCCAACCAATTTTCCCATTCTCTCGTTGGAAAGTTGCATGTCCTCTCAAGATTATTCTCTTTTCATGGCACCTTTTCTGGAATAGGAATCTTACGTGGGAGGTGCTACAAAAGAAAGGATGGCAAGGTCCGGGACATTGCGCCTTGTGTTTGTCAGCTGAAGAGACAAACCACCATTTTTTCTTTCAATGTCAAGCTTCACAACAAATCTGGTAGGAACTCTCATTATCCTTGGATTTTCCTTACCTTGGTTTTTCCTCTGTACAGGACGGTTTTTTCAGGTGGTGTGCTCAGACAGACACTCGGTGCACATTGTTTATCTTGGTCTGTTGGACCATTTGGAGGTGGAGGAATGACTCCATCCTTAACAGCTCTCGGAGGCCTATATCTTCCATTTTTCTTAGCATCAAGGCATTCCTTGACTATCTGGGAAATTAGGCTTCCTTTTTCATTCATACGCAATGCCATCTGGAATAGTTTTGAACATCCAGTTTTCATTGTAATGTCCTACGAATTTCTCTGCCTTTATGGTACTTCTCTTCAGCCTGCTATATTTTGCTTTGATATGATCTCTATGCCTTTATGGCACTGTTCTTCAGCTTGCTAGGTTTTGCTATGATCTATATTTACTACGTAAAAATTTGGGTTTTACTATGATCAATATTTTAAACATTGAAATAGACATTGAAAATCTAAACAATTGTTTTAAAAAAAAATTGTTGTAAATTTTTTTATATAATGGGACCGAAACACGCAGTTTTACATTTAAAATAACAGATTACTAAAATTTATGTATTCATTAATACTAATTACACCAAAATTATATGATACTCAATATAAACTAAATTTCTATACAAATTTTGTATTACAATGAAGTATATAAATTTCATATTACTAATTATTTTATGTTTAGAATAAAGTCATAAATTAAATATGTCCAAAGATTGTTTCAAAATATACCCTTAAGTTTTCATTAGCTAATTATTCAATAACCAAACCAAATCAAAATCTAATGTATAACGTATAAGAACAACATTTATTATTTTTTATAAAACAAAATGTTAAGTTTTAAAATTTTATAGTTAGTCCAACTCACAATCAAAAAAGTCCACCCAAGCACACATTAAAATAAAGTTAAGAATTTTTTTGCTTCGAAATATAAATCATAATTTTTTCCTTACTGTTTAAGTTGAATAGGTTCGGAGATTATAACTTTTATAAATTGCATATAACACATCTTTTTACTTTGTTTTACAAACATCCAATTTGGATAACGTATTCTATATTATTATATACATCAAAAAGTCAAAACTCATAGATTCCCATATATTTCAGTAAAGCTTGCTAACTAATTGCCAAAGAATTCCTTGTACAAATTCTTATTGCAGAAAATATCAGCTTTGACCGGTAACTGTATACCATTTCTGGGGCTCGAAGGGATTTCTCAAGAGTAACTGGGGTGTTGGAAATTTATAATTTTGATTAGTTTGTCTGACTATATTAATCTGTTTACATATATTAATCTATAAACTTAATATTACTGCAGCGTACCAAACTTCAAATTCACCTATTAATTCAAAAACCAAATCGAACCTTTGAATTTTTGAACTTTTTCACGTCGTATCAACCAATTTGGTAACCATGGTTTCTACCAAATCCTACAGAAATTATTAGTGGAAATCAAGAAATGATTGCCAAGTTGCATGTGCATTTACGGAGATTTGATTAAGTTATATGGCCCATCTGATGATGGATGGATCGAGCAAATTTTAGTGTGCTGGAGCCTATGTCTTACATCAACGCTTTACTCGTGGGTGCGCTTGAAATTCTCACATCAAATTCATAGTGATCCTATCGCTCTATTCATGTGGAAATGATTCAAAATCTTATACACTAAATACCATTATGCAACACTTTCTTACGAAATAATGTTGGGAAGCTAGAGAGGAGAGACACAAAAATTGGTACACAAAATAATATGAGTTTCGGTTTTTTTATTGATCACAAAATCTATATTTGAATTTATTCAGAATATGACTTGATTCAATTTGACACTCTAAATTTAGCCAGCTCTTCATCTGGGAGTAATTAGCTATTTTAACAATCCTTAATTACAACGGCTAAACTAAGACATGATTCATGACAACTCAAATATTCATGCTCGTCTATGTCTCAGTTAGGCTTACAACACCAAAGTTTCTTCTATGAAAATCAAACACATATTTTGCTAATGACTTAGTAAATATATCAACTAATTGATCAGTAGATTTACAAGGCTTCAAGTGATATTCTCTATTGCTTACAAGTTCTATAATAAAGTGATATCTTGTATAAATATGCTTGCTCTTTTGATGAAACACATTATTCTTGAATAATGTAATCAACCATTGAGGGTTGTCACAATATATTGTTGTTGGCCCTTATTGTTTCTGCTTGAGTCCATCAAATACTATTCTTAACCATACTACTTTACATGTTGTTGATGTTGTTGCTACATATTTTGCTTCTGCTCACAAAAGTGTTACAATAGGATGCTTCTTAGATGCCCATGAAATCACACTTCAACCCAGATGGAAGACATAATTGTAAGTGTTCTCCCTATCATCCAAACTGTATGCAAAATCACTATCTGTATATCCAATCAAATCCTTCTTTTATGTACTTGCATATATTATGCCAAAATCTCTAGTTCCTACTATGTATTTTAGAATTCTCTTTCGTGTTATCCAATGTGCGTGTTTTGGAGTCTCCATGAATGTGGAAATCAAACACACTCTTTGCATAATATCCAGTCTTGTAGATGTGAGATAAATGTTTTTGCAAATGTATCTTTTGAATAGAATTGGATTCACATATGTTCCTTCATCATCCTTGCTTAACATTGTACCTATTGCAAATAGTGTAGGGATATGTTTACAATTCTTTATCCTGAATTTTTTCAACAAATATCTAACATATTAATTTTCACAAATAAAAATCCATTTTTTGGATTTCTCAATTTCTATGCCAAGAAAATATTTCATAAGTTGGAGTCACCTCAATTTTTTCTTCATGGCTCTTTTAAATTCATCTCATTCAAAATCACCTGTATAAATCATGTCATCAACATATAAGGAAGCAATCAAAATCTGTCCATGCTCATTTACCATTTTGTACAAGGTAGGCTATGTGTTGCCTCTGGGAAATCCATTCTTGATCATGTAGCTATCAATTCTACTATACTGAGCTCTACGAACTTGCTTGAGTCCATAGAGCACTTTCTTCAACCTGTAAACTACTTTATCTTCTTTACCTTCAACTTCATAACTCAGAGGCAGCTACACATAAATCTCTTCTTCTAGAATTCCATTAAAGAAGGTTGTTTTGACATCCATTTGATATACTTTCCATTTGTTTTGAGTTGTTATCGCTAGAACTGCTGTTACAATATCCAATCTGGCTACTAAATGTAACATTTCTCCAAAATCTATTCCTAGTTGTTGCAAGAATCCTTTTGCTACAGGTCTTGGTTTAAATAATTCATTGTTGTAAATTAACCGTATCCAAAGTGTCATTCTTTTCAATGGGTTCAATTTCTTCATAGCTGGCTTGCACCCAATTTTCATCTCTCATTGTTTCTTCAAACAAAGAAGGTTAGAATGACAACAATGAAAAGTTTGAACAAACATCTAAATCATCATAAATATCTTTCACACTTCTCATCATTCTCTTACCATTGCTTCATTCATCACCTGATTGACTGCTTAGAGATTTATGGCTTGTTGGTCTACTTGAAAATCCATATTGCGCAAATTAACCTCAATTTATTCTTTGTCTTCTGCTATACTTCTTAGTTCATCGGTTCCGGCTTGAACCTCTCTCAACATGACAACAATCTCTGCCTCTTGTTTTTGGTTCCTTTTCTTAGTTTTCCTCGGTTGTGCTTTGTGATCCGTGATTGTTGTCCTTCCTCTATCTTATAGCTTCTTTCCTGATTGCATGAGGCTATCTTCCATATCGTTCCCCGAAAAATATATGCTTTTTATTATGCACCCATGTAAGACACAATTTTCACCTAAAAAATAACGCCATACTTAATAAAACGCAAAAAAATATTTTTACAAACAAACTTTGCCAAAATCCTAAACTTTCTTATCAATAAAACCCTTCTTCTTTTATTTAAGAAAAAACCTTTGAAAATCCTCCCACAGAAAGAAGAAGAAAAAATAAATAAATAAAATACCATACACCTTTGTTTCTTTTTATTTAAAAAAAAAAAAAAAAAAAAAAACCAAGCTCTTAGAATCCTTATATAAACCTTTCAAAACCTTTTCGCATATGAACTCTTTTCGATCTTTTAAAACAACCTTAAAAACACATGCACTTTTGTTGTTTCTTTTTATATAGAAAAGAAAACATAAAAATACCTATACCATACCCTTTTTATTAAACCTTTTAAAGTTTCCTTTTAAAACCACTAGCTTTAAACATAACACTTTAAAGGTATCACTTTGAATGACTTTAACAGGATGACTTAGGGCGATCACACTTAATAAAATCTTTTCCAAAATAAAACAAATTTCCAAACATTTGTTTCAACAAAATCCGCGAGACTTTGCTTCAACAAAAAAAAAACTTTCAACGTTCGGCTCGATGCGTTTAGGACTGCGGTCCTCACTTTCTTCATAAAATATTTGAAAGCTACGGCTTATCATTCAACGGCGGCTGTGAAACTTTCGACCTTTTTCATCCGAGGTTTTGTAGTTATGTTCGCTTCCTTTGAAATTGTTCGGTCGATATTCACAATGGTCCTTGCCAACAGATGTGTTGACAAATGATGGGCCATTGGACTCATGTGCAGAGGCGTAGTTACCCGCTATCATTTTCTTCTCTGTCGGGATTACAGAAACTACAGTAGACGTTCGTTTCGTACTGTGTTGCTGTATCCACAACTCGCATAACATTTTTTTTTTTCCACAATTTACATCAACGTTTTGTCAAGGAATTGAATATCAAATGTAGCATTAAAATGATGAGATCGAATCCAATTTTGGGATGAATGAGCTGGTTAAACATGGACGATGGATTTGAGGGTTGTTATTCCCTTCAATCGAAATTACGATGAATTTAACTGTCATGCGCCTTCCTAATACGTCATAGGGCACAGAATTACCGCAACCGATGGTGATTTTTACTACCAGATTGTTAAACCTACGGTAAATTTAACCTTGAATCATGCCCGATAGATCAAACGGCTAATATTGAATGTGATAAATGGTAAAGTCAAATATCGGATCGAGAGATGCTCACTCATTAATTTTTTGTGTGATTCTGATGGATCCAGGCCATGCACGGGCCATCATCGAGCACGTAATAAGATAAACAATCTTAATTAATTATGGTTAATGAATAATAAATAATAAATAATTACTAACTAACTATTTTCAATAAATAATGATTAATTAATTAATTATTTCGAATATTTTATAATTAATTAGTTGATTAATTAATAATTAACAATAATAAGCTCTAAGGAATAGCTTAATCGAGTTCTAGTTGCTAAGTACCTTGCTGATTATGAGGTCAAGGGGTCAAATTTCCACGATGCCCTTGGGGTTAGGCCTGACCAAATAAGCCTACGGGTAGATCCCTTCAAGTGGATCTGTGATACCTTCAAGGGGATCTGCATGTGAATGTAGCGGTCACTCAATGACCTTGAAGGGCCATTGAAAAAAGATAATTACCAATAATAGCTAACCATTATTAATTTTGTCTTAATTAATAATTAACTAACTAATAATTAAATATTGTTAATTTTTAATTAATTAATTATTATTTATATTTATGTAATTAAATAATTAATGATATCTTTTTATTAATTAATATTTTCTTTTCTACGTTAAGACTAACCTAAATCCCACGGGGATTTGAACCGGTGACCATCGCAATGAGTGCCTAACAACGCACCCATTCACCGTCAATCCAAAGCCCGTGGGCTTTTATTAATTAATATTAATTGTTATTAAATAATAATTATTATTAATTAAATAAGTTTAAGCTTATTTAATAATTAATTAATAATGAATTAATTGATAATTAACAATGAATTATTAACTAATTAATCAATTAGTTAATTCATTGCGTTGCAAATGATACGGGGTGTCTTGTCACTATTCAGTTTAATTAATAGTTAATTATAATTAATAATTAATAATTAATTAATCGATAATTAATAATCGAGTTCTTTTTAGTGAGATTTTTTGGATTTTTTTTGTTGGTTTTTCCGGTCTATTTTTTCTAAAATCGTGCAGGAATTTATTGAAATCACAAGCTTGATGGTAAAACCCTAGACAATCGAAGTGCCCTAGGCATTTTTGAGAGTGTTGGATCCATATATACAATTAAAAAGCCAGTTTAAATATCACAAATCAAGATTTAATCTCCAATTTTTTAGCCAAATTCCGGCATCGGAAAAATTTAAAAAGTCGCATCTAAAGAGAACTCCATTAATAATCAATTATACAGATAATTAATTAATAATTAATATATGAATTTGTTAATAATATATTTAGTTCGTAATAATAATAATTAATAACTAATATCTCATAATTATTAATAATAATATTTAGTTGGTAATAATAATATTAGCAATTAATTAATCAATAATTCAATAATTTAATTATTAGTTCTTAATAATATTTTATTATTAATGAATGATTAATTATTATTAAATATGAAAATCAACCATGCCCAATCATGGTCAACCATGGTTAACCATGGCCAAAAATCATGATCACATTGTGACAAAGATTGTCTCAATATGTAAATCAACCATGGCTAGCCATGGTCAGTCATGGTCAAGCATAGTTAACTATTTTCAATAATCATGGTCACATTGTGATGAACATTATCTCTTAATCCAACATTACATTATGACAACGATGGTCCCCAATGGTCAATCATGGTCCAACGTCACACCATTGCAAATATTGTTTCAATATGAAAATCAACTATGGTCAACCATGGTTAAACATCGTTCAACATATTATTGTGAAAAAATTGTTTGAATAAAAAAAACAATCATGGTTAACCATGGTCCAATATCACATTGTGACAAACATTATCTCAATACGAAAACCAACCATGGTCCAACGTCACATTGTAACAAAGATTGTGTTGGTATGAAAATCAATCATGGTCAACGATGGTCAAGCGTCACATAGTGACAAATATTTTGTCGAGATGTAAATCAACCATGGTCAACGATGTTTATTTTAGGGTTTATAATATTTATCATAGAGTTTATATACAATGTATTAATGATATTAAACCTAAGTATTTAATATCATTCCCTTTGGTTTTCAGTATTAATCCCTTGCGTTTATTAGTCTATTGGGTTTATAATATCAATCCCTTGAATTTATTAATGTAAAGTATCCCTTCAGTTTAGTCAGACTCCCTTGGGTTTTTAGTATTAATCCATTGGGGTTAATAATACTCCATTCAGTTTATTATTTCCTTAGGTTTATAATATTAATATCTTGGGTTTATTAATTTAAGGGTTCATTTTCATAGGGTGAAATATTATTCATAGGGTTTAAAATATAAATCCTCGTGTTTAATGTAAATCCCTGGGGTTTATAATCATTGTCTCAACCATGGTCCAACGTCATACTCTGACAAATATTTTCTCAATATGAAAATCAAACATGATCCAACATCGTGATGTGACAACGATTGTCTTCATATGCAAATCAATCATGCTCAACCATGATCCAACGTCACGTTGTGACAGAGATTGTCTCAATATGATAATGAACCATGGTCAACTACAGTCATGCATGTTTATTTTAGGGTTTATAATATTCATCTTAGGGTTTATATACCTTGAATTTATAATATTAATCCCTTGGCTTTAATTTTTTTTCTCATGGGTTTATAATATCTTTGGGTTTTTTTATTTCCCTTAGGTTTATTATTCACTTGGATTTATAATTTCAATCTCTTGTGTTTATTTATATAAGGGTTCATAGTTCTAGGGTATAATATTGTTCATAGGGTCTATAATATTAATCTTTGAGTTTACAATAAATCCAATAGGTTTATAATCATGGTCAACCATGGTGAGAAGTCACATTGTGTAAAATATTTATCAATATCAAAATCAACTAATGTTGAATTCTGACAATGACTGTCTCAATATGAAAATAAACCATGGTCAACCATCATAATTTAAAAACACTCATTTACAATCATGGTGAAGCATGGTTAACGATGGTACAATGTCATATTTTACCAAAGGTTGTCTCACTATGGAAATCAACTATTGTCAACCATGTTCTCATGCCACGTTCTAACAAAGATTGTCTCGGTATGAAAATCAATTATGGTAAAACATAGACAAAACCATATTTATTTTAGGGTTTAATATTTATGTTAGGGTTTTTATACCTTAGGTTTATACTATTTATCCCTTGGGTTTAATTTTATTCCACTGGGTTTATAATGTCTTGGGTTTTAGGTACTATTTCCTTGGGTTTATTAATCTAAGGGTTTATATTCTTACGGTATAATATTATTCATAAGGTTTATAATATTAATCATTAGGTTTAATATAAATCCATTTATTTTATAATCATGGTCAACCATGTTCCAACATCACATTGTGAAAAATATTTTCTTAATAGGAGAATCAACCAATGTCGCATTGTGACAATGATTTTGTCACTATTAAAATGAACCATTGTCAACCATGGCCAACCATTATCTGGTGTTGCATTGTGACAAATGTTGTCTCGATATGAAAATTAATCATGGTAAAACATGATCCAACATCACATCGTGACAAAGATTGTGCTATAATGAAAATCAACCATGGTTCGTCATGGTTAACCATGCCTATTTTATCATTTATAATATTTCTCTTAGGTTTTATATACCTTGGGTTTATAACACTAATCTGTTGGATTTAATATTATTACCTTGGGTTTATAATGCCATGGAGTTTTGGAATTGGTCCCTTGGGTTTATAATATCAATTGCTTGGGTTTAGAATCATGATCAACCATGGTCAACGATGGCCCAATGTCACATTGTACAAAAGATTATCTCAATATGATGGTCAACCATGTTTACTTTAGGGTTTCTAATATTCAATTTAGGCTATTATACCTTGGTTTTATAATATTTATCCCTTTGCTTTGATACTATTCCCTTGGGCTTTTAGTATTAATCCCTTGGGTTTTTAATATCAATCCCTTTAGCTTATAATATCAATCCGTTTGTTTGACTAATCTAAGAGTTGATATTCCTAGGGTAATAATATTATTCACGGGGTATATCATATTAATATTGGGGCTTATTATAAATCCATTGAGTTTGTAATCATGGTCAACTATTTTCCAATGCTACATTATCGAAAATATTTTCTCAATATGAAAATCAACTAATGTCAAATTTTGACAATGATTGTCTTAGTATTAAAATGAACCATGGTCAACGATGTTCTGACATCGCGTTGTGACAAATATTATCTCAATATGGAAATCAACCATGGTCAATAACCATGGTCACATTGTGACAAATATTTTCTCTTTGTCCAAAATCACATTGACACGACCATGGCCATACAAGGTCACCCATGGTCTAATGCCACATTGTGACAAAGATTATCTGAATATGGAAATCAACCACGGTTAACCATGGCCAACAAATTTCTAACGTCGCATTGTGAGAAACAGTGCCTCAATATGAAAATAAATCATGGCCAACCATAGTCCAACGTCACATTGTGACAAATATTGTGTCAATATGAAAATTAACAGTGGTCAACCATAGTCAAACTATGTTTATTTTAGGGTTTATAATATTTATTTTAAGGTTTATATACCTTGGGTTTATAATATTAATACCTTGGGTTTAATATTATTCTGTTGGGTTTATAATACCCTGGGTTTTTAGACTTGATCCCTTTGGATTATTATTCCCTTGGGTTTATAATATCAATCCCATGGATTTGTTAATCTAAGGGTTCATATTCCCAAGGGATAATATTATTCATAGGGTTTGATATAAATCCTGTGGGTTTTGAATCATGGTAAATTATGGTCCAATGTCACATTATGCTAAATATTGCGTCAATATGAAAATCAACCTTGGTCAATGATGTTCATTGTAGGGTTTATCATATTTATCTTAGGTTTTATATACATTGGGTTTATAATATCAATTATTAGGGTTTATTAATCTAAGGATCCATATCCATACGGTATAATATTATCTATAGGATTTATAATATTAATCTTTGAGATTAATATAAATCCATTGGGTTTTTCATCATTGTCAACCATGGTCCATTGACACATTGTCACAAACATTTTCTCAATACGAAAATCAACCAATGTCGCATTCTAATAATGATTGTATGAATATCAAGATCAATGATGGTCAACCATGCTCCAACGTTGCATTGTGACAAATATTGTCTCAATATGGAAACCAACCACGACGAGTACCCATGGTCACATTGTGACAAAGATTGTCCCTTTGTCTAGCATCACATTGAGATAAAAATGGTCGTGTGTGACATTGTGACAAAGATCATCTCAATATGAAAATCAACCATGGCCAACCACTTTCCAACATGGGATTGTGAAAAATGTTGTCTTAATATGAAAATAAATCATAGCGAATCATTGTCCAATGTCTCATTGTGACAATGATTCTGTCAATATGAAAATCAACTATGATCAAACATATTTATTTCAGGGTTTATAATATTTATCTTAGGATTTATATACCTTGGGTTCATAATATTAATCCCTTGGGTTTATAATACCTTGAGCTTTTTGAATTGATATTTTGGGTTTATTATTCCCCTCGGTTTTTAATATCAATTCGATCAGTTTACTAATATAAGATTTCATATTCCTTGGGTAAAATATAATTCATAGGGTTTATAATATTAATCTAAGTGTTTAATATAAATCCTTTGGGCTTACAATCATGGTCAACCACGGTCAACGATGGTCCAATGTTAGATTCTGCCAAATATTGTCTCCTGGTCCATTGTCACATTGTGACAGCCATGGTCATCCATGGTAAACCATGGTCCAATGTCATGTTGTGACAATGATTTTCTCAATAGGAAAATCAACCATCATCAACAATGGCCAACCATTATCTAATGTCACATTGTGACAAATGTTTTTACAATATAAAAATTGATTATGGTCGAACATAGTCCAACACCACATTGTGGCAAAGATTGTGTTAATATAAAAGTAAACTATTGTGAAACATGTTTATTTTAGGGTTTAGAATATTTATCTTAGGATTTATATACCTTGGATTTATATTATTTATTCCTTGGGTTTAACTTTTTTCCTTGGTTTTATAATCCCTTGGGTTTTAGTTTTAATCCCTTAGTGTTTTTCTTCCCATAGGTTTATAATATTTTTCTTAAGGTTTATATACATTGGGTTTATAATAATAATCCCCTAGGTTTAATATTATTCCCATGTCTTTATAATAACTTGGGGTTTTATATTTAATCCCTAGGGTTTATCAATCTAAGGGTTTATATTCCTAGGGTATAATATTATTCATAAGGTTTTTAATATTAATTGTAGGGTTTGATGTAAATCCCTTGGGTTTATAATCATAGAGTTTAAGATGAATCCCTTGCTTTTATTCGCTGAATGAGATTCTATATCCGCCCCTGATGAATGAACCCATATTGACTTTTGGACGGGTCACCACGATTTATTTTCAATAGCATATAGTTCGTTTGAATGTCTATTTACTAATGTAGTTGTGGTTTCAGGAGCACGAAAACTTACATGACCTGTTAGCTTGTGTCCATTCCCTTGCCGCCGCTTTCCAATCATTCCCTGGTCACGTTGTCCCTCATTTCCTCTTACCGCATGGAAACAACCTTGGCACAATCAATTTCTTTTGCCTAATAAATTGCGTGTAGCTCGTCGTAACATGGCTTCTCTTAGTTCTTAGAAGGAGATTACAAACCATATCAATGGGAGAGAGAAAAAAATCCCTGCAACGAAGTGTATTGAAAAAAACAAAATGAAGTATTTCCACATCGTTGCAATGAAATGAAGTATTTCCATAGCAAACATCATTACAAAACTCACAAATATTTCAAGTACATCAACCTGAATTTCATGTACACAAAGTGAGAATGTCTAGAAGAATGAGGTTGATCTTGTCCAACATATATTAAATCTTGTCCTATGACAATAAGTTGAAGGTGCTCCAATAAATGAGATAAATGACACTTCATATCTATAAGAAGCTTAACCAATTACCTTTTTTTGTAGTTATGTTCTCTTCCTTTGAAATTGTTAACTTGATCCTCATAGTGTTCCTTGCTAACAGATGTGTTGGACAAATGATGCACAATCGGACTCATGTAGAGGCGAAGTTACCCCTTATTATTTTCTTCTCTCCTTCAAAAAATGATAGAATATACCATAGATGTGCATTTGATATTATGTTGTATCCACAACTCGCATAACATCTTTTTATTTTTTCTACAATTTACATCAACGCTTTGTCAAGGAATTGAATATCAAATCTACCATTAAAATGATGAGATCGAAGCCAATTTTGGGATGATTGAGTTGGTTTAACATGGAGGACAGATTAGAGGGTTGATATTTCCATCAATCGAATTTAAGATTAATTTAACTTTCACGTGCATTTATAATATGTCACAAGGTGCAGAATGACCACAATTGATGGCGATCTTTTATATCGGTGTTAGAGCTATGGTAAATTTAACCTTAAATCATGTCCCGATAGATTGAACGACTAATATTTAATGTGATAACTACTAAAGTTGGACATACTTAAGTCGATTGTAGATTCCCAGAATATTCGGGAATCTGATAGACAGGGGTGCGATCAAAAAATTCACCATGCCCATGTCCGTCGGATTCCCGAATATTCTGAGAATCTGCAATCAACTTAAGCTCACCGGCTAAAGTCAAATGTCGGATGAAGAGATGCTTACTCATTATTATTTTTTTTTTGTGATTCTGATGGGGTCTAGGCCATCTAGAGGGCCTTCAAAGAACAAGAAATGAGATAAAGTTTTAATTAATTATTGTTAATTGACAATAAATAATAAATAATTATTAATTAACTATAATAAGTCTATATGGATAGTTTAATTGGTTGAGTTCTTATTATTAAGTATTTTGTCAATTGACAGGTCACAGGGCCAAATCTCCTCGATGCCTTTGGGGTTAAGCCCGACGAGATAAGCCGGTGGGTAGATCTCTTTAGACAGATTTGCATGAAACGACCACTTAATAACTAATAATCACAGTTGAAAATAAGTAATTAACCATTATTATTTTTTGTTAATGAATAATTAAATATGTTATTATATATTAAAACTCTAACAGTATTATATTTTTATTATTTATATTATTCACTAATATAGTTATTATAATAATAATATTAATGCTAATAAAAAATCAATAATTAATAATCAATAATTATAATCGATTATTAAAAATATTATTTAATCAATAATTATTTAATTAATTATTAGTAATATTGATTATCATTAATTACTAATTATTATTAAATATGAAAATTAACTATTGTCATTTATGGTCAACGATGCTCCAATGTCGTATTGTGAAAAAGATTGTCTCAATATCAAAATCAACCATGGTCAACCATCATCCAACACCATATTGTGATAAAGATTGTCTCAATATGAAAATCAACCATCGTTAACAATGGTCAATATTCATTGTCACATTATGATGAAGATTATTTCTTGGTCCAAAGTTACATTATGACAACCATGGTCATTAATGGTCAACAATGGTCAAACGTTGTGTTGTTGCAAGGATTGTTTCAATATGAAATCAACCATGGTCAAACATGCGTCAACATATTATTGCAACAAAGATTGTCTCAATATACAAATCAGTCATGGCTAACCATGGTCCAACATCACATTGTGACAAACATTATCTCAATATAAAAATCAACGATGGTCCAAAGTCACATTTTATCAAAGGTTGTCATGGAATGAAAATCAATCACGGTCAAGGATGGTCAAACATAACATTGTGATAAAGATTCTGTCAATATGTAAACAAACAATGGTCAACCATGTTTATTTTAGTGTTCATAATATTTAATAGGGTTTATATACCTTGGGTTTATAATATTAAACACAAGGGTTTAATATTATTTCCTTGGGTTTTTAGTATTAATCCCTTGCATTTATTAGTCCCTTGGATTTATAATATTAATTCCTTGGGTTTATTAATGTAAGGGTTTATCCCTTGGGTTTACAACCATAGTCTCAAACATGGTCAACCATGGTCCAACATCACATTGTGACAAATAATTTCAAAATATGAAAATCAAACATGGTCCATCATCGCGTTGTGACAAAGATCGTCTCCATATGAAAATCAATGATGCTCAACCATGATCAACCATTGTTTAGCATCATGTTGTGACAAATATTGTCTCAATATGAATAAAAACCATGGTCAACTATAGTGAAGCATGTTTATCTTAGGGTTTATAATATTTATCTTACGGTTTATATACCTTGAGTTTATAATATTAATACTGTGGATTAATATTATTCCCGTGGGTTTATAATACCATTGGGTTTTAGAATTGATCCCTTAGGTTTATAATATCAATCTCTTTGGTTTATTAATCTAAGGGTTCATATTCCCAGGGTATAATATTATTCATAGGGTTTATAATATTAATATTAAGGTTTAATATAAATCCATTAGGTTTATAATCATGGTCAACCATGGTCCAAGATCACATTTGTGAAAAAAACTAATTGTCAATATCAAAATCAACCAATATCGCATGGTGGAAATGATTGTCTCAATATGAAAATCAACCTGGTCAACCATCATAGTTTAAATCCCATGGTTTACAATCATGGTAAAAAATGGTCAATGATTGTCCAATGTCACATTTTCCAAGGAGTGTCTCAATATGAAAATCAACCATAGTCCAATGCCACATTATGAAAAAGACCATCATGGTATGAAAATTAATAATGGTAAGGCATGGTTAACCATGTTAATTTTAGAGTTTATAATATTTATCCCTTGGGTTTATAATCTCTTGGGGTTTTAGTATTATTTCCATGGTCTTATTAATCTAAGGATTAATATTCTTATGGTATAATATTAATCTATAGGGTTTATAATATTAATCATTAGGTTTAATATAAATCCATTTGGTTTATAATCATGGTCAACCATGTTCCAACAACACATTGTGAGAAAGAGTTTCTCAATAGGAAAATCAACCAATGTCACATCGTGACAATGATTGTCTCAATATGAAAATCAAAGATGGTTAACCATGTTCCAATGTCGCATTGTGAAAGATATTGTTTCAATATGAAAATAAACCATGGTCAATCATTGTAAACCATGGTAAATAAACATGGTCACATTGTGAGAAATATTATTTCTTGGTCTAATGTCACATTGTGGCAACCATGGTCATCGATGGTCAACCATGCTCCAATGTCGCATTGTGATAAAGATTGTGTCAATATGAAAGTCAACCATGGTGAAAGACGATCAACCATTGTCCAATGTCACATTGTGACAAATGTTGTCTCAATATCAAAATCAATCATGGTAAAACATAGTCCAATGTCGCATTGTGACAAAGATTATGCTAATATGAAAATCAATCATGGTCAGTCATGGTTAACCATGTTTATTTTACGGTTTATAATATTTGTCTTACTGATTATATACCTTGCGTTTATAACATCAATCCATTGGGTTTATTAATCTAAGGATTCATATTCCTAGGGTATAATATTATTCATATGGTTTATAATATTAATCCTAGGGTTTAATATAAATCCCTTGGGTTTAGAATCATGATCAATCATGGCCAATGATGGTCCAATGTTATGTTGTTCTAAAAGATTGTCTGAATATGGAAATCAACCATGGTAAACCATGGTAGAATGTCACATTGTGACAAATATTGTGTCAGTATTAAAATCAATGATGGTTAGGCATGGTAAACCATGTTTATTTTAGGATTTATAATTTTTATCTTAGGGTTTATACCTTGGTTTTATAATATTTATCCCTTAGGTTTAATATTATTTTCATGGGATTTTAGTATTAATCCCTTGGATTTATAATATCAATCCCTTGGTTTTACTAAGCTAAGGGTTCATATTCCTAGGGTATAATATTAGTCATATGGTTTATAATATTAATATTTGGGTTTATAATAATGGTCAACCATGGTCCAATGCATATTATTACAAAGATTTGATCAATATGAAAATCAACCAATGTAACATTGTGACATTGATTGTCTCAATATGAAAATCAACCATGGTCAATGATGTTCCAATATAACATTGTGAAAAATATTGTCTCAATATCAAAATGAACCATGGTGAATCATGGTCAAACATGGTCCCATTGTTATAAATATGGTCAGCCATAGTCCAACGTCACATTATGACAAAGATTGTCTCAATATAGAAATCAACCATGGTCAACCATGTCTAACTAATGTCCAACATCACATTATGAGAAATTTTTTATCAATATGAAAATCAATCATGTTCACCCATAGTCCAACATCAGATTGTGACAAAGATTTTGTCAATATGGAAAATAACTGTGGTCAACTACAGTCAACGATATTTATTTTAGGGTTTATAATATTTATATTAGGGCTTATATACTTTCAATTTATAAAATTAATCCCTTGGGTGTAATACTATTCCCTTTGATGTAATATTATTCCCTTGGGTTTATAATACATTGGGGTTTTAGAATTGATCCATCAGGATTATTATTCCCATGGTTTTATAATAGCAATCCCTTGTGTTTATTAATCTAAGGGTTCATATTCCTAGGGTATAATATTTTTCATATGGTTTATAATATTAATCCTAGAGTTTTATATATGTTAAATAGCATACGTGTGAGATTTTTTGATTTGGATAGGGTGAGCTCTAGTGGAAACGAGGGTTTGAAGCTCACAAATTCAACGACTGAGGAACTAACTCTGGAGAAGAATAGGGCTAGAGCAGTAGAGCTCCATAGAAGGGGGAAAAATCTGACCCAACAAATGGAAAACACGGGGTCCATTGGGACCCCATCATACAAACAAATAATGATGAACAAGACGATAGCACAACATGCAGTGCAGATAGCAAGTTATGAAAAGTCAGATCAGGAAAATCCAACCAGCAAGGGGAAGAAAGGCAATGAATGTAATAATACTAAAAAACTGAAGAAAAAGGATGAAAGCAAAAGAACAGAGATTAGAGGCAGCAATAATCCAACCCAAGGGTGTTTCTCTCATGGAAATAAACAGGAGGAGGAGAAAGTAGGAGCAGAGGAAGAGGTTCTAAATCGGGATAAAGAGGAACAAGGGGGAACGACGTCAACACTAAACAGAACAAAGAACCAGGGTCCATGTGAGCCCAAAGCCATATAAACCCTAAGGGTTGTGATATCCGATCTGGAGATTCAGTCATACCAGGATCACATGGTCAAACATGCAGTGATATGCAGGTTCATGGGGTTCTAGCCAACAGAATAGGCTCTGTGTCAGTGGATAAAACAACAATGGAAACCCATAGATGATGTAAGACTGCACTTGGGAGCTAAGGGTTTCTTTACTGTTATTGTTTCCAATTTAGAAGACAAGGATCAAATATTCGTTGGAGCACCTTATTTCTTTGCCTCTGCGGGTCTTTACATAAGGTCATGGAAACCCAACTTCATATCAGAAAAGGGAACCTTTAAGCTGGTACCAGTTTGGATATGCCTTTTTTCACTACCAATTGATTATTGGGGAAATGCAGCTCAAGAACAAATAGGTAATAAGATAGGGACCTTCATCAAGGCCTCGGAAGTGACATTGCAAAAAAGGTATACCTCTTGTGCTAGAATCTACGTGGAAATGGATGTGTCAGGAGCTTTGCATCACGGCCTATGGCTGGAATACAGAGTCGAGGATTATCTCCAAGCCATAGACTATGAAGAAATCTCGTTCCGCCATAGAAAATGTCATGAGCATGGTCATTTAATCAGAGAATGCTCACTGAAAAAAGTGGCAGGGGATTACAAGGATGGAAAAGGAGAGAAGAACAAGGAAATCTTCACCAGACCTAAAGCCAAACAGAGAGCAAATAGAAAATGTCAAACCAAGGCAAGCACTTCACAAGGCAATATGAGCAATGCTTTCAAAGCCTTGGAAAATGAGATGGAATTAGAGAAAAACATTGAAGAACAAGAAACCATGAAAATAAGCAGATCTACAACAGTGCAAAATTTGAAAGAACCGGAGGTGAACCCTTTGAGTATCATTCCCTAGGTTCAAGAAACAACAGAGGGGGTTGAAGAAGACTCAAAAATGTTCACCAGTGAAATCGGGAGCGAAGATATGGAATTAAGCGATATACTAGAGCAAGAAGGTATGGATCTACCAAACATGGTTGGGAACTAGAAAAAGAAAGGAATGGAACACAATTAGAAGGGGAGGTAAAGAGAATTAATGACATACTCATAGCATGACAAAGGGCAGAGATGGAGCTGCAAAGCAAGAGCTTGGATATAGCTAAAGGGATTGGGGTCTGTACACAGGCATTTCATCAAACCTCCACAAGTTCCAAGCGTCGAAAAAAGAGAGGACGAAGTACCAACAATGAGCCATTACGAGAACTGGGACAGATGCTCTTAAATTCTGGTAAGGTGAAAGCGCTAGAGGCTTTTTCACTAACATCCTAAACTTTGTTTAAAATGAAAGTTCTTTCATGGAATGCTATAGGGCTAAACAACCAAACAAAACAATGTCTATTAAAGAAGAAGTCCAAATGGAACAACAAGACATAGTATTTGTGCAGGAAACTAAATGCTCAAGCGCCACGGTAATCAGTATCAACCAAAAACTAGGTAAACACATGGAATACTTGTCTAGTCAATTTAACTTCCTAAATGGCTCTACATAAATTATCAATCCGGGTATCATAAACTGACGAAGTGTGGTGCACCATATGTGCTTAGTTAACCTTTTTCTTACTTCGTTGTTTTATAGTTTAAGTTGTTTTTGGGGTTTTGTTCTTGTTGGTTTCCTAAAGTGTCTAATGCAAATGGAAATCCTATTCTAAGGTCTTAAGAATACTTTTAAAGGACAAGTATGGATATAGATTTCAAGACAAGGCCTATGTCCCTAATGGTAACTTCCAAAACTTAGCACTTCAAAAGATGTTAAAACATGCTATTGATGGAATTAGTACTTAAACAAAAGTGTAAATATGCAGCTACTTTAATCAAAATGGAATGCAACAACCAAACAATGAGCTAGCAACTATGAAACCCAGTATCCTTGCTGCTGTATAAAAAGAAAACTGAACTTAAAGCAATTCAAAAACTGTAAGAAAAGGAAAATAAATCACACTAGTTCAACTCATATTTTGACCCCTCACCTTTCGACTCGCTCTGGCTATAGGAGGTAACTGAAAATGACATGAGTAATCTAATCACTAACTTGCAGAAACGTAAACTAAATCATATTACATGAAATAATATTATGGTTCCTCACTATTTGAGTCGCTTGGCTATAGGAAGGTAATCATAAACAAATGGAGTAATATGATATCTAAATTGCATGAAAGTAAATGAGCAAAACAAAACTGAATGAAATAACAATGCTAGAATTAGAACTCAGAAAATAAATCAACAGAAGGACAAGATGATTCCATCATGTCATTAGTAACTAAAATGCTATGTGCATCACTAATCTACAATTAACCGGTTGAAGATACTTGTATGAATTAAAATTGCATGAAATAAAAATCTAATCTATCAAACTTGAAAGCAATCAAATGACATAATGAAATCAAAGCAAAATTTACAAAATGAAATCTACTCTACCTTACATTATAATATGCTCCATGACATCTACTTCACATCTCCTTCCATGTTGAGAACATCAAAGCTTTATTCAAATTCTTCAAAATCACAAAGTACAACAAAGCTCTCCAAAGTTTTCAAAATCCATCAAGGAAAAACTACAAACTCCAAGCTAAAGAACTAACTCTCATAAGCTAAGCTAACAAATGAAGGAGAGAGATCTCCTATTTATACAAAAAGATGAGAAGCCATCTCATTAATGAGAGTCCATGAATCTCTCCCTCTACCTCTAGAGTCCTAATCAAGATAGGAACTGATAAGACACATGTATTTTTAGAGTTACAATACAATTAGGAGATGTGACACATATCCTCATGATCCCATGATTCTTTCCACTCAAATTCGAATTTGGCCATAGAGTGCCACAAAAGGGGCTTCTAGAAGCTTCCTTTCAACCTACACATGTCAACAATCTCAACCCATTTGTTAGGTATAAGCATATGCACATTATTTCCTAATTTTTAACCACAGATTCACTTAAAAGGCTTAAAATTAATAAATATTAGAAAAACATAAATGGGGCCCAATGATAATGAAAGTGGGATGAATATGGTGACATAGTAGTGAAATGGAGGTGATATAATGGACACAATAGTGAAAGTGTAATGGAAATGAATGACATTTTCAGGACTCAACATACCCCCAAACTGAAGCTATTGCATGTCCTCATGCAATATATATTACATTAACTCTTTTGATCCTTGAGGTTTGGGTTAACTTTGCATGATATCATTTGATAACTTCATATTTCTGCAAAGTTTATTACTTGAGTTGCAACATGGTTGGTTCTTGTGTTACAACCATTTTTTTTGTACTTTCCTTCTATTTTGATCTTTGAACTTTGCATAATGATATTTTGATTATTGTTGCAAAGTATATCTTTATTGGATTGCATGATGGTTGGTTCTTCTGTGACAACCATGATTTTGTTTGTATCCAATTTATCCTTTAAGCACTTTTTCAAAAGCCATTGTATGCTCATAATAGTAATGTTATAATTAATATCTGTTGGAAGTATGTGGGCTCCTGAATAATATGGACATGGCAAGATATGAATATGAATGTATTCCCCCACAACTGATGGTATTGGCAATTTTATGAAATGAGGAAGAGAAATTTTTTTCCAACAATTATCATTCTAGCTTTTTATGGAATTCTATGGTCAAAAGCTAGAAAATGACGTACCTTCACTTACCCTTTGGAATGGATGAGTTGTATGTGTGGTGGCTGAAAAATTCTGATCATATTCTTCTTCAAGTGGCTAAATAAGAGGAGTCATGGATAGAGAGATAAGATGACTTTTTATTGCTTCTACTAAAACTTGCTGAATCTGCTCCAAAATGCTGAAAATAATAGTCTTCATGTCTTCAAAACTCATTGGCACAATTCCTACTATGTGAAAAGATGTTCTCATGTCGAAAATAAGTAGGAAATTGTTGGCTTAGTAGCCATTAATGGATGCCACTAGTCAACACGAGCACTCTCACCATTGATGACAATGAGAGTCAAGATGCCCAAACACATCTTGCTAGGTACGAATGAATT
>APFE030924838.1:62076-79746 GCA_000404065.3 Pinus taeda
GAAGATCTGATGAACAAGGGACATTAATGTATTCCCATTGTTTATCAGCATGAGGACTTGCCATTAAGGCATGCAAGCCTCAAGGTGTTTTTACAAAGAACTTAGACTCAAAGGACCATGGACTCAATAATTTGGATTGAAGAAGGGCTTATTTACGGAATGAAAATGACAGGAAATGAAAGATGAAAATGGAAGATGGCAATGGAGAGTAGAAATTCCATTGGGCAATAAGAATGTGGATGAGCCTCTTGCTTTTATTTGTGGATTATGAATGGACAAAAAGAGATAGAAAGTGTATGTGAATGTAAATGGAAAATATGGAGTGAAATGAAGTGAATGGTTTAATATAAAGTATGGATGTGATGGATGGATGTGATGGAGGCAATAGTATCTGAAAGTTTTTCAAGTGTTTGGATCTGATTTTACATCAGCATATTTCCTCTTTGTTGCTGATCATCCTCTTATGAAACAAATTGGTCTCTTAGAGAGACACCATTCTCTTGTAGTTTTTTGTCCTTCCTCCTGGAACCTACAAAAAAACTAATACTTCTTCTGCAATCGAATGTAAGATTATCAAAGGAGAGAAGTGATCAATCTCTCTATTTATGATATTTACACACAAAACTAAGAATTTGTATTAATGAAACAAGTTCTCAAAGGAAAAATCAAAAGAATTTATACCTGCTTTGGAATTGGTGCCCCAAGTTGAATGTTGCTTCTTTTCAGCAATTTATTTCTTTATTTACCATTTCAAACTCTAATGATAGATTTCTCATTGTGTAGATCTTGTTGATATCTTTCCAACGATACTTAAATCATCAAAATCAGATTTTGTATGAGAAAGATAGGCTGATTTGAACAATGAGATTTTTCTGGCTGCGGAATTCGACTTTAGTTGCGGAATGTCCACGGTTTTGTAGCTAAAAATCTTGGATACAAAGTTAGCCATTCATCTTTCATCATCAATCCAAAATTAATCAATACCTTCAGAAAAGTGAGCAAATAACTTATTCATTTCATTGATTCAAAATTATTACTTTTTCTTGACATGCAGCGACATAGTGTGGTGACTTAGTGTGGCGACTTAGTAATAACACACAATTTGACTTCCCTTTGACCGGGTTCTTTTTCATCAAATTGGACCAAATTAATAGGACACCATCCATGTACTGACATTCCCCCAGCTACCCATGTGGCTTGTTTTGCTTGATGACACCTACAACCTGGATTTTAACAAAACAGTTGCGGAAAGTTAAGCTAGCTATGGAAAGTTGAATCAGCTGTCGAAAGTGGCTGAAATAGTCAACTATCATACATATATCCCTGACTACCCCTTTTATCTAGCTAAATAAAATTCAAGTCCAAGTATGTTCAACTGATTTAGTTCTCCCATTGAGCCCCGTCATTTTTTTTTTTTTACAAAAACTGTGTAATGATATGCTGCCTTGGAATTATTAAGGTTCATTCTATCTCTTACAACGTAGATAGCCAGAAATTACTTTCAAGCGTAAAAACATGATGCCTTGGAATTGTAAGGTTTCTTTTCTAGTCACAAACAAGATCACTGGCAGTAGCCATTACAACGTTTTCCAGTAACTTGCCGGCTTTTCCAGATGGTTATATGCTAACAAGTTTAAAGCATAGTACAACATGAAGAATACTCAAAATTGTACAAGATAAAATTTTATGAAGCAAAACAATTTTCTCTTTAACTATGAACATGGTTATCAAAATGGTTATAACAGTCAAATGCTTCAAGTCTACTTCAAAATTCACGAGTATCCGAACCCCTCACAATTTTCAAAGGATGTCCTTATAATCAAAGGTACAGTTTTGGGACAATTTTTCCTTGGGTAACAGTCATAGGAGGAGCATCTTCCAGCTTATCATCCTAATTCATATCTCTTCCAAAACAACATTTGGTAGATTATTCAACAGATTCAAAGATTCCTTTCCTTGAAAGACATGCTCTGCACTGTACATTTGATCCTTGTGCAACGCTTGGTTCACTTAAGGGAGTTAAAACAGAGCCGTCTTCAATTAGATTGTTGTTAACAGGTGTTTTGTTTAACTAGAACTGTTATTAATCAAGAGGTGGCAGAGCAAGTGCTTAGACGGGTGGCAAAATCAACAGACGGTTTTTTTTAATAACAGAGAGTCGTATTTCAACTACAGCGTGCCGTGTTCAATTCAGACTGTTGTTAAACAGGTGTTGGATTGCAAACGCGTGGCATAAGCACAGAAGACGTGGTGGCAAAGGGTGGAAGATGTGGTAGAGGTAGAGTAGGTGCCAGCGCAGAGCCGAATTAAATCACTGTCCGCTCATTTAATTGAAAATTCCATTTTTTTTTCACGCGGCAGTCAAAAATATGCTCCACAGAACCGCAAATTTTTCCCAGACCGCCACAGATTTCTTCAAACGGTTTCTGGGTTATCTAACTGACCTAGCTGGCGAAAAAACCCATGTTTTATTTTTTTTAAATTCATCTCCATGTTCCCAAATCGTACTCTCAAATTTTGACGTTTTTCTTTGTTCTACATTTTTTCTGAGTTGATGTTTTTACTGTTCTACTTTTATGAATTGCTGCATTCATTTTTTTCTTGTTTGATTTGCAATTTGAACACAGGGAAATAACAAATGAACAGTATAAAAATTTTCAAAGACATTGGTGTTTTCTCATTTGTTATGATCAGGTATTTTGACTGTAAGTGATGGACTGTAATTTCAGACACATTAAAGCTACTTCGAGCTAGACAATTGGCCATAGATGAAGGATCGGCACAGGGATTTAATGAGTCCTCTATTAGAAAATGTAATCAGCTTACATGCTCTCGTCCTTGGAAAAAAAATGACTACTCGGCCCTCAATAATTTAATGGATCACCAGAAGCCACCTTCAAGAATTCAACCTGTTGTTTCTAGCTGATAATGTAGTTATCCAAAGGTGAAATCAACTCAGAAATCTGCCACTAAATGATGAATGCCTCCTACAGGAATCAACCTCCAAAAATGCACGATTCGGTCCACAAACAAGGAGCTCAATCCATCTGAACAATAATAAATTTCAGCGTCTAAAAAGAAATGTCGAGGCCCCTTGATGGAGTTATCATGGATTCTTCAAATTTGCATTCACCTCCTCATTATTACCTAATCATTTTAACATTCGATCCTTTTTTTTTCACATATACAGTGCATTTTTTAATGTTGTAGGTTTGTTTCAAGCCAAAGCTTGATCAGGGAGGTAGATTTTTTTGTTGAAGCCACAGTGGAAGCTAGGATTGAAGATAGCCATAGATTGTTTTTCTTTTTTTCTTCTTCTCTGAAATTGTAAAACTTTATAAAAAGGATTAATGATTTTCAATTGCAGGCAGCAAATACTTCAAGAAAAACATGCTAAAAATAGGACTTTGACTGAGGTCTTAGGCTGGTTTTCATCAATATGAGCGGGGTGACTAGGATAGGATCGATGTCGGAACAATTCTGGAGATGCCCATGTTGTCGATTTCTTCATTGGACAGTTGTAACCTGCTAAACCTTGAAACAGTTGCGGAATTCTCAACTAGCTATGGAATCATGGCACTTTCCGCAGCTAAGTTGCAAGACCTTATTAAAACAGGATACAGTGTTTTGAAGACCACTACAAACCATATATAGACAATTTTGGACAATTTGAATGATGAAGTTTATTTAATCTCCCTTCTTTTTTTTTAACATAACAATTCTTTTTCTGATCCTCCAGATCACACAAAGTGCAGGAGGAGAGCATACTCAGGAATTATTATATATATATATATATATTATATATATATATATATATATATATATTTAACAATCATTTTTCTGATCCTCCAGATCACACAAAGTGCAGGAGGAGAGCATACTCAAGAATTATTAATAATTTTTTTAGATGTAAGAAATAAGGTCTCCTAATTACACTTCCCCGGCAACAGCACCAAAAATGTCTAATCAATTTAATGTCTTAAATTGCTCTACATAAATTATCAATCCGAGTATCGTAAACTGATGAAGTGTGGTGTACCATATGTGCTTAGTTAACCTTTTTCTTACTTCGTTGTTTTACAGTTTATGTTGTTTTCGGGGTTTTGTTCTTGTTGGTTTCCTAAAGTGTCTAATGCAAATGGAAATCCTATTCTAAAGTCTTAAGAATACTTTTAAAGGACAAGTATGGATAGAGATTTCAAGACAAGGCCTGTGTCCCTAATGGTAACTTCCAAAACTTAGCACTTCAAAAGATCTTAAAACATGTTATTGATGGAATTAGTACTTAAACAAAAGTGGAAATATGCAGTTACTTTAATCAAAATAGAATGCAACAACCAAACAATGAGCTAGTGACTATGAAACCCAGTATCCTTGCTGTTGTATAAAAAGAAAATTGAACTTAAACCAATTCAAAAGATGTAAGCAAAGGAAACTAAATCACACTACTTCAACTCATATTCTAACCCCTCACCTTTCGACTCGCTCTGGCTATAGGAGGAAATCAAAAACAAATTGAGTAATCTGATATCTAAATTGCAGGAAAGTAAAATAAATCATACTACATCAAATAATATTCTGATTCCTCACTATTTGAGTCGCTTGGCTATAGGAAGGTAATCATAAAAAAATGGGGTAATATGATATCTAAATTTCATGAAATGAAATTGCATAAAATGAAACTAAGATCAAACTACACATTCGTACCTCAATCCCTCACCATTCGACTCGCTCTGGCTATAGGAGGTAACCGAAAATGACATCAGTAATCTAATCACTAACTTGCAGAAAAGTAAACTAAATCATATTACATCAAATAATATTTTGATTCCTCACTATTTCAGTCGCTTGGCTATAGGAAGGTAATCATAAACAAATGGATTAATATGATATCTAAATTGCATGAGAGTAAATGAGCAAAACAAAACTGAATGAAATAACAATGCTGGAATTAGAACTCAGAAAATAAATCAGCAGAAGGACAAGATGATTCCATCATGTCATTAGTCATTAAAAGGCTATGTGCATCACTAATCTACAATCAACCGGTTGAACATACTTGCATGAATTAAAATTGCATGAAAGAAAAATCTAATCTACCAAACTTGAAAGAAATCAAATGACATAATGAAATCAAAGCAAAATTTACAAAATGAAATCTACTCTACCTTACATTCTAATATGCTCCATGACATCTACTTCACATCTCGTTCCATGTTGAGAACATCAAAGCTTTATTCAAATTCTTCAAACTTACAAAGTACAAAAAATCTCTCCAAAGCTTTCAAAAGCCATCAAGGAAAACCTACAAACTCCAAGCTAAAGAACTAACTCTAACAAATGAAGGAGAGATATCTCCTATTTATACAAAAAGATGAGAAGCCATTTCATTAATGAGAGTCCATGAATCTCTCCCTCTACCTCTAGAGTCCTAATCAAGTAGGAACTGATAAGACACATGTCTTCTTAGAATTACAATACAATTAGGAGATGTGTCACATATCCTCATGATCCCATGATTCTTTCCACTCAAATTCGAATTTGGCCTTAGAGTGCCACATAAGGGTCTTCTAGAAGTTTTATTTCAACCTACACATGTCAACAATCTCAACCCATTTGTTAGGTATAAGCATATGCACATTATTTCCTAATTTTTAACCACAAATTCACTTAAAAGGCTTAGAATTAATAAAGATTGGGAAAACATAAATGTGGCCCAATGATAATGAAAGTGGGATGAATGTAGTGACATAGTAATGAAATGGAGGTGATATAATGGACATAATAGTGAAAGTGTAATGGAAATGAATGACATTTTCAAGACCCAACATACCCCCCAACTGAAGTTATTGCATGTCCTCATGCAATATATATTACATAGGACATGCAATATATATTACATTAACTCTTCTGATCCTTGAGATTTGGCTTAACTTTGCATGATATCATTTGATAACTTCATATTTTTGCAAAGTGTTTTACTTGAATTGCAACATGGTTGGTTCTTGTGTTACAACCAATTTTTTTGTTGTTGTTGCATTCTACTTTGATCTTTGAACTTTGCATAATGATATTTTGATTATTGTTGCAAAGTATATCTTTATTGGATTGCATGATGGTTGGTTCTTGTGTGACAACCATGATTTTGTTTGTATCTAATTTATCCTTTAAGCACTTTTTTAAAATCCATTGTATGCTCATAATAGAAATGTAATAATTAATATCTATTGGAAGTATGTGGGCTCCTGAATAATATGGACATGGCAAGATATGAATATGAATGTATTCCCCCCAACTGATGGTATTGGCAATTTTATGAAATGAGGAAGAGAAATATTTTTCCAACAATTATCATTCTAGCTTTTTATGGAACTCTATGGTCAAAAGTTAGAAAATGACGTGCCTTCACTTACCCTTTGGAATGGATGAGTTGTATGTGTGGTGGCTGAAAAATTCTGATCATATTCTTCTTCAACTGGTTGTACAAGAGGAGTCATGGATAGAGAGATAAGATGATTTTTTATTGCTTCTACTAAAACTTGTTGAATCTGCTCCAAAATGCTGAAAATAATAGTCTTCATGTCTTCAAAACTCATTGGCACAATTACTACTATGTGAAAAGATGTTCTGATGTTCAACATAGTAGGAAATTGTTGGCTTAGTGGCCATTAATGGATGCCACTAGTCAACATGAGCACTCTCACCATTGATGACAATGAGAGTCAAGATGCCCAAAAACATCTTGCTAGGTACGAATGAATTTGTCGATGTCGAGTCACCTAGAAGATCTAATGAACAAGGGACATGAATGTATTCCCATTGCTTATCAGCATGAGGACTTGCCATCAAGGCATGCAAGCCTCAAGGTGTTTTTACAAAGAACTTAGACTCAAAGGACTATTTACTCAATAATTTGCATTGAAGCAGGGCTTATTTGCGGAAAGAAAATGACAGGAATTGAAAGATGAAAATGGAAGATGGCAATGGAGAGTAGAAATGACATTGGGCAATAAGCATGTGGATGAGCCTCTTGCTTTTATTTGTGTACTATGAATGGAAAAAAAGAGATAGAAAGTGTATTTTAATGTAAATGGAGAATATGGAGTGAAATGAAGTGAATGGTTTATTATGAAGTATGGATATGATGGATGGATGTGATGGAGAAAATAGTATCTGAAAGTTTTTCAAGTGTTTGGATCTGATTTTACATCAGCATATTTCCTCTTTGTTGCTGATCATCCTCTTATGAAACAAATTGGTCTCTTAGAGAGACACCATTCTCTTGTAGTTATTGGTCCTTCCTCCTGGAACCTGCAAAAAAACTAATACTTCTTCTGCAATCAAATGTAAGATTATCAGAGGAGAGAGGTGATCAATCTCTCTAGTTATGATATTTACACACAAAACTAAGAATTTGTATTAATGAAACAAGTTCTCAAAGGAAAAATCAAAAGAATTTATACTTGCTTTGGAATTGGTGCCCCAAGTTGAATGTTGCTTCTTTTCAGCAATTTATTTCATTATTTACCATTTCAAACTCTAATGATAGATTTTTCATTGTGTAGATCTTGTTGAGATCTTTCCAACGATACTTAAATCATCAAAATCTGATTTTGTATGAGAAAGATAGGCTAATTTGAACAATGAGATTTTTCTGGCTGCGGAATTGGACTTTAGTTGTGGAATGTGCATGGTTCTGTAGCTAAAAATCTTGGATAGAAAGTTATCCATTCATCTTTCATCATCAATCCAAAATTAATCAATACCTTCAGAAAAGTGAGCAAATAACTTATTCATTTCATTGATTCAAAATTATTATTTTTTCTTGACATGCAGCGACTTAGTGTGGCGACTCAGTGTGGCGACTTAGTGATGACACACAATTTGAATTCCCTTCAACCGGGGTCTTTTTCATCAAATTGGACCAAATGAATAGGACACCATCCATGTACTGACATTCCCACAGCTACCCATGTGGCTTGTTTTGCTTGATGACACCTGGAACCTAGAGTTTAACAAAACAACTGCGGAAAGTTAAGCCAGCTGCGAAAAGTTGAATCAACGGTGGAAAGTGGCTCAAACAGTCAACCATCAGACATATATCCCTGACTGCCCCTTTTATCTAGATAAAGAAAGTTCAATTCCAAGTATGTTCAACTGATTTAGTTCTCCCATTGAGCCCCATAATTTTTTTTTTTTTTTACAAAAACTATGTAATGATATGTTGCCTTGGAATTTTAACGTTTCTTTTCTAGTCACAAACAAGATCATTGGCAGTAGCCATTACAACGTTTTCTAGTAACTTCCCGACTTTTCCAGATGGTTATATGCTAACAAGTTTAAACCATAGTACAACATGAAGAATACTCAAAATTGTACAAGATAAAATTTTATGAAGCAACACAATTTGCTCTTTGACTATGAACATGGTTATCAAAATGGTTATAACAGTCAAATGCTTCAAGTCTACTTCAAAATTCACGAGTATCCGAACCCCTCACAATGTTCAAAGGCAGTCCTTATAATCAGAGGTACAGTTTTGGGACAATTTTTCCTCGGGTAACAGTCAGAGGAGGAGCATCGTCCAGTTTATCATCTTAATTCATATCTCTTCCAAAACAACATTTGGTAGATTATTCAACAGATTCAAAGATTCCTTTCCCTGAAAGACAAGCTCTGCACTGTACATTTCATCCTTCTGCAAAGCTTGGTTCACGTAAGGGAGTTAAAACAGAGCCGTCTTCAATTAGATTGTTATTAACAGGTGTTTTGTTTAACTAGAACTGTTATTAATCGGGAGGTGGCAGAGCAAGTGCTTAGACGGGTGGCAAAATCAACAAACGATTTTTTTTAATAACAGAGAGTCGTATTTCAACTACAGGTTGTCGTGTTCAATTCAGACCGTTGTTAAACAGGTGTTGGATTGGAAACGGGTGGCATAAGCGCAAAAGTCGTGGTGGTAGAGGTAGAGTAGGTGCCAGCAAAGAGCCGAATTAAATCACTGTCTGCTCATTTAATTGAAAATTCCTTTTTTTCTTCACGCGGCAGTCAAAAATGCGCTCTAAAGAACCGCAAATGTCTCCCAGACCACCACACATTTCTTCAAACAGTTTCTGGGTTATCTAATGTACCTAACTGGCGAAAAAACCCATGTTTTAGTTTTTTTAAATTCACCTCCATTTTTCCAAATGGTGCTCTCAAATTTTGATGTTTTTCTTTGTTCTGCATTTTTTCTAAGTTGATATTTTTACTGTTCTGCTTTTATGAATTGCTGCATTCGTTTTTTTCTTGTTTGATTTGCAATTTGAACACAGGGAAATAACAAATGAACGTTATAAAAATTTTCAAAGACATTGGTGTTGTTTCATTTGTTATGATCAGGTATTTTGACTGTAAGTGATGCACTGTAATTTCAGGCACATTAAAGCTACTTCGAGTTAGACAATTGGCCATGGATGAAGGATATGCACAGGGATGTAATGAGTCCTTTATTAGCAAATTTAATCAGATTACATGCTCTCGTCCTTGGATAAAAATGACTACTCGGCCCTCAATAATTTAATGGATCACCAGAAGCTACCTTCAAGAATTCAACCTGTTGTTTCTAGATGAGAATGTAGTTATCCAAAGGTGAAATCAACTCAGAAATCTGCCACTAAATGATGAATGCCTCCTACAGGAATCAACCTCCAAAAATGCACGATTCAGTCCACAAACAAGGAGCTCAATCCATCTAAACAATAATAAATTTTAGCCTCTAAAAAGAAATGTCGAGGCCCCTTGATGGAGTTATCATGGATTCTTCAAATTAGCATTCACCTCCTCATTATTACCTAATCGTTTTAACATTCGATCCTTTTTTTTTTTCACATATACAATGCATTTTTTTATGTTGCAGGTTTGTTTCAGGCCAAAGCTTGATCAGGGAGGCATATTTTTTTGTTGAAGCCACAGTGGAAGCTAGGATTGAAGATAGCCATAGATTGTTTTTCTTTTTTTTTCTTCTCTGAAATTGTAAAATTTTATAAAAAGGATTAATGATTTTCAATTTCAGGCAGCAAATACTTCAATAAACACATGCTAAAAATAGAGCTTTGACTGAGGTCTTAGGCTGGTTTTTCATCAATCTGAGTGGGGTGACTAGGATAGGATCCATGTCGGAACAATTGTGGAGATGCCCATGCGGTCGATTTCTTCATTTAATGCTTGTAACCTGCTAAACCTTGAAACAACTGAGAAATTCTCAACTAGTTGCGGAACCATGGCACTTTCTGCAGCTATGTTGCAAGACCTTATTAAAACAGGATACAGTGTTTTGAAGACCACTACAAACCATAACCTGACAATTTTGGACAATTTGAACCTATCAAAGCAGTTGAGTTTCATTTTTTTCATTTTTTTTTTTTTAATTGAATCAATTAAAATGAAGAAGTTTATTTTGTCTCCTTTTTTTTTTTTAACATAACAATTCTTTTTCTGATCCTCCAGATCACACAAAGTGCAAGAGGAGAGCATACTCAGGAATTATTAATTTTTTTTTTTTTTACTTAACAATCCTTTTTCTGATCCTCCAGATCACAAAAAGTGTAGGAGGAGAGCATACTCAAGAATTATTAATAATTTTTTTTAGATGTAAGAAATAAGGTCTCCTAATTACACTTCCCCGGCAACGGTGCCAAAAATGTCTAGTCAATTTAACGTCTTAAATTGCTCTACCTAAATTATCAATCCGGATATCGTAAACTGATGAAGTGTGGTGCACCATATGTGCTTAGTTAACCTTTTTCTTACTTCGTTGTTTTATAGTTTATGTTGTTTTTGGGGTTTTGTTCTTGTTGGTTTCCTAAAGTATCTAATGCAAATGGAAATCCTATTCTAAGGTCTTAAGAATACTTTTAAAGGACAAGTATGGATAGAGATTTCAAGACAAGGCCTATGTCCCTAATGGTAACTTCCAAAACTTATCACTTCAAAAGATCTTAGAACATGTTATTGATGGAATTAGTACTTAAACAAAAGTGTAAATATGCAGTTACTTTAATCAAAATAGAATGCAACAACCAAACAATGAGCTAGTGACTATGAAACCCAGTATCCTTACTGTTGTATAAAAATAAAACTGAACTTAAAGCAATTCAAAAACTGTAAGCAAAGGAAACTAAATCACACTACTTCAACTCATATTCTGACCCCTCACCTTTCGACTCACTCTAGCTATAGGAGGCAATCATAAACAAATTGAGTAATCTGATATCTAAATTGTAGGAAAGTAAACTAAATCATACTACATCAAATAATATTCTAATTCCTCACTATTTGAGTCGCTTGGCTATAGGAAGGTAATCATAATCAAATGGAGTAATATGATATCTAAATTGCATGAAATGAAATTGCATAAAATGAAACTAATATCAAACTACACATTCATACTTCAATCCCTCACAGTTCGACTCGCTCTGGCTATAGGAGGTAACCGAAAATGACATGAGTAATCTAATCACTAACTTGGAGAAAAGTAAACTAAATCATATTACATCAAATAATATTCTGATTCATCACTATTTGAGTCGCTTGGCTATAAGAAGGTAATCATAAACAAATGCAGTAATATGATATCTAAATTGCATGAAAGTAAATGAGAAAAACAAAACTGAAAGAAATAACAATGCTGGAATTAGAACTCAGAAAATAAATCAGCAGAAGGACAAGATGATTCCATCATGTCATTAGTCATTAGAAGGCTATGTGCATCACTAATCTACAATCAACTGGTTGAACATACTTGCATGGATTAAAGTTGCATGAAAGAAAGATCTAATCTATCAAGCTTGAAAGCAATCAAATGACATAATGAAATCAAAGCAAAATTTACAAAATAAATCTACTCTACCTTACATTCTAATATGCTCCATGACATCTACTTCACATCTCCTTCTATGTTGAGAACATCAAAGCTTTATTCAAATTCTACAAAATTACAAAGTACAACAAAGCTCTCCAAAGCTTTCGAAATCCATCAAGGAAAAACTACAAACTCCAAGCTAAAGAACTAACTCTAACAAATGAAGGAGAGAGATATCCTATTTATACAAAAAGATGAGAAGCCATCTCATTAATAAGAGTCCATGAATCTCTCCCTCTACCTCTAGAGTCCTAATCAAAATAGGAACTAATAAGACACATGTCTTCGTAGAGTTACAATACAATTAGGAGATGTGACACATATCCTCATGATCCCATGATTCTTTCCACTCAAATTCGAATTTGGCCTTAGAGTGCCACATAAGGGTCTTCTAGAAGCTTCCTTTCAACCTACACATGTCAACAATCTCAACCCATTTGTTAGGTATAAGCATATGCACATTATTTCCTAATTTTTAACCACAAATTCACCTAAAAGACTTAGAATTAATAAAGATTGGAAAAACATAAATGTGCCCAATGATAATGAAAGTGGGATGAATATGGTGACATAGTAGTGAAATGGAGGTGATATAATGGACATAATAGTGAAAGTGTAATGGAAATGAATGACATTTTCAAGACTCAACAATACTTCGAGATAGCTAGCAATGAATGGGAGGGAGGCTTGACCATTCTCTGGAATCCACAGGTAATCCAGCTTATTTCCTCTAAGGAATCCAAATCCTTCATAACTATAGAAGTCCAAGTAGTAGGAAACTCTGAGACTTATCTTTGTACCAATGTTTATGGCCCCCAGTAGCTAGAGGATAAGCTTCTATGTTTGAGAACTTTTCTTAATCTGAAGCTAAGATATCCCTAAGCTAAGGAGATCTTTGCAGGTGATTTCAACATGATTTCCACACTCATGGAAAAGAGAGGAGGTATGAGGAAGCTCAACAGAGACTTTGTAGCTTTCCTAGACTTCATTAAGTTAGCTAATCTAGTGGATGTTTTCCCCAGAAGTGGTGTTTTCACGTGGAACAACAAAAGGGAAAGTGAAAAGAAAATAGCCTCTCATCTGGATAGATTTTTAGTAACATAAGGTATATTACTGGAAGGAATAATTGTGGAATCGAATATTCTTCCCAGTGGAGGGTTAGACCACTGGCCCATCACATTGATTGCAGCAATCCAGGGCACTCCTAGAGATAAACCTTTTAGATTCGAAAAATTCTGCCTCACTCATCTCGAGTTCATTTTAGCAAATTGAACAATGGTGGAAAGAACCTTTGGGTATTAAAGGTACCAAAATGTATCAGTTACAGGGTAAGCTGAAACACGTTAAAGCCAGAATCAAAATCTGGAATCACGAAGTCTTTAGGAATATATTCAAAGAAAAAAAGGAAGTAGAGGAGCAATTGGAGCATATACATGAAGGATGGATTCGAGGGAACATAAACCAAGAAACTATGAACAAGGAAAAGATGCTTATGAAGGACTGGAAACTACATTGCCAATAGGAGGAAACACTTTGGAAGCAAAAATATCGAGTTCAATGGCTTAAGGAAGGAGAACATAACACAAAATTCCTCCATAGATCAGCCATTGACCACAGAGGAGCCAACAAAATTCTAAGCCTTAAAGATGAATAGGGAGCCAGGATACAGACACATCAAGAGATCTCCAACCTTCTTACTATTCATTTTAGTAGAATAGCTCAAGAACCTGGGATTAACCAAATGGAGGCCATTGATGAACTTACTTCCTTAATCCCCAAGCTAATTACAAAGAAGCAAAACTTGGCTTTAACTCGAGAAATTTCCCTAGAAGAGGTGGAAAAGGCCGTAAAAGAAATGCCCAATGATAAAGCACCTAGGCCTGATGGATTTACCGTCAACTTTTACAAAGCTTGCTGAGAGATAGTCAAAACAGAAGTCTGGGAGGCAGTGGAGGATTCCCGGTGCTCTGCCTCAATCCCCCAGTCCCTCAATTCTACCTTCCTTTCCCTTATTCCAAAGGAGAAGGAAGATAACACACCCTCAAATTTTCATCCAATTATGCTATGCAATGTCTTATACAAGATTATTTCCAAAGTAATAGCTAATAGAATGAAACCCATACTTCCAGGCATTATTTTGGAAGAGCAATCAGGCTATGTGGAGGGGAGACAGATTTTGGACAACATCTTAATAACACAAGAGATGATTCACACACTTCAAACCTGGAAGAAAGCAGATATGATGACGCAACTAGACCTATCAAAGCTGTATGATAAGGCTAACTGGCACTATCTGGAAGCAATATTGAAAGCCTTTGGCTTTGTTGAACAATGGATAGTTTGGATCCTAGCTTTGGTCAAATCCACAAAATTTTCAATAGTGGTTAATGGAAGGCAAAAACAGACTAATCCATAAAGCTAAAGAGGAAGGAGTTATTGAAGGACTTCAGCCCCTGCCCTCAATTCCACCAACTACTCACCAACAATTTGTTGATGATATGATGTTGCATGGCACTCCCTCAGTTAAAGAAGCTTTGGGAAACAAACGTATTCTCAATCTCTTCAGTAGGGCCTTGGGTATGGAACTAAACCTCTCAAAATATTCTATCTTCTTTTTCAATACACACATAGTTGTTCAAAAAATCCTTTCCACCATCCTAGGCATCAGAAGAAGTAGCCTCCCCTCGAGATACCTAGGAGTTCCGTTAATGGACAAGCCATGGCAAAAATCGCACTGGGAAAATATTTTGGCAAGCCTAGAAAAAATATGTCATCATTGGACCCACAGAGCTCTTAACTTTGCAGGAATATTAATCTTAACCAAAGCAGTCCTCCAGGCCATTCCACAATACATGCTTTCGATTCTTCCAGCTCACAAGGGTGTACTACAGAGGATAAGGGTCATCCAAAGGTCCTTTCTCTTTTCGGGTAATTCAAATAAGAAGAAATGATCACTAATGGCGTGGAATAAGTTGTGAAAACCTAAACATCTGGGAGGGTTGAACCTGCAGGACCCATCCATGGCTAACCGTGCCTGTGGTGCAAAGTTATGGTGGAGGTGGCTGAAAGAACCTAAATTACCATGGGCCAAACATTGGAAATAAAAGTACGCTCAAAATCACAACTTAATCCGAATGTAAGAAACTCTAGAAGGCTCACCAATTTGGAACCTAGTGAGAAACAACTCACACAAAATCTAGGAGCAACGTTTTTGGGAAATTTGTGATGGAAAAACAATGCTTTTTTGGGAAGATGCATGGAAACAACTCCCAAAGCTGGAAAGCCTTGAATTCTTAGATATCCAAAGAAACAACCAAGAGCTAGGGATAACCCCAGTGAATGAGTATTGGAAGCCTAACGAAAGTGACTAGGTATGGAGAACTTGGTTATTCAATGAGACAGATCATTTGACCAAAGTAAACAATGGTTTAAAGGATTTGACCAAAGTAAACAATGGTTTAAAGGACCTGCAAACACAAATAGCCAAGGGAAGGATAAGGAAAGCAGGGGATAGTGACCAATTACTCTTGGAAAAGATTGAAGGAGTCAACTTCACACTTAGAGAAGCCATAACACACATAGATGATACTAAGAATGAAGAAAAAGTAAAATGGCATAGCAAAGTTTGGGACGCCCAACTTTGGTCGAAGATCAAAACATTCCTATGGCTCCTAATGCACAAAAAAACACTAACTTGAGAAAATCTCTGGTAAAAAGGATTCATAGGTCCTTCTCGCTACCCCATGTGTGGAACGGAAGAGGAAACCATGAATCACCTCTTCAACACCTGTGATTGGGCAGACAACATATGGAAATGGGTGGAAACCATTCTTCAAAGGATGAATTAGGTTAGGCATTCAATTCAAGAAACACTAGAGAATTGGAGTGGTAATTTCTCCAATACCCAATTGGTTAATACCATCTGGAAACTCATACCAGGGTTCAAAGCATGGACAATTTGGAAAGAAAGAAACCAAGGAGTTTTCCGAAATGAAATTAGAGGCATAAACCACATAAAAGATACAATTCTTCAAAATATCAAGCATACGATTCTCGCCAAAGGAAGAATAACATAGGACAAAAACATCTCTAGTTCGGACTTACATATTCTGAAAGCTTTGTACATTGACATGGGAACCTTCACGTCTTCTTCGAATCATCGACAAGAGCTAAATACTAGTGTAAATTCATGGATTTTGCTACCAATAGGCTTCCTCAAACTCAATTTTGATGGAGCCTCTTGGGGAAATCCGGGACTTGTTGGCATTGGAGGTGTTCTTAGGGATAGTAAAGGAGGAATTCAGCACATTTATAGTCAAGCACTAGATGAAGGGACTAATAACGAAATGGAATTTGTAGCACTGGAGCAAGGTTTGAGAATTCTCAGAAGACTGAAATCTGGAGCCACCGTGGTGGAAGGGGACTCTTAACTCGTGGTTACGGTAGCAAGGAGATTGTATACAAGGACCAAAACAAGTAAAGTCACTCGACACTAGAGGCTTGCCAAGGTAACAGAGATCATTGCAGAACACTTATTTTGCCTAGACGTTTTAATTTTTCATGCAGTTAGATGCAAGGTTAATGCAATGGCAAATAACTTGGAAAATTATGGAATTGATAATCCCTCTGCCAACATAGATAGCTGTTGGCAGGAAATCACATGCACGGAGCTGAGAAATAGGTGCACTTTTCTTTTGAGGCAGGACATCATTTAACGGAAGAAGAGGCTAAGGGGTATGAAGATCTTCCGATTGTGTGGAGAAGGATGCCACAAAATTGACGGGACATGAGGATAAGTGGTTGGCAGGTCAAAGGAGTAAAAGGAAGGAAGTGGCATTCAATTTACAAGCACGCGGGGATTGTTCCAAGGAGTGCAGCAAACAAAAATTATGGGCGCCGCCGACATCAAAACACAAAAGAAGACACTTGGAAATTACAGTCTCCAAACACAAGAGCAATGCACTCCTCTCCAACACAAATTAGCATAGTCTCAATTGTGTTCTCAGAAGGTTTCATTTCTCTATTCTCTTCCATAGAAGAATGGTGCGCGAAGGTAGTCGAAATGCTTTGGCCAATAGAGACCTGCAGAATGCTCAAGAGGCTTATGAAATGAGAACTTCCCTTAAGGAAAAGCGAAAAATTGAGGAACTGGAAGCAATTGTTGTAGAAGAGAAAGATAACCTAGAGGAACATGAGCTCGGAAAGGAGATGGAATGGATCCAGGATCCCGTCACAACTACCACTCGGGCAACTCAATTTGTTCACACACAGGTGGAAATGTGGCGCATGAAGACAATGTTAGCGAAGGCTATTAGTATGCAAGGAGAATATCTTAATCAGGCTCATTAAGCCATCTCAGATTTATCCACAGATCATACAATGGTGTTGGAAGCCCTGGATTACAAAATCAGTTCTCTGGAGTAACAATTTGCCAATATATCCAAAAGGATGACTGTGCTGATTAGTCTCCTTAGGCACACTATTTGCCAGGATACCTCTACTGTGGGGGAAGGTGTGGAAGAGGCCACGGGAACCAGTCAGGGGAAGCCTTCTTCTCAGTGCCCACCTCTGCCTGGTAAAGCCACCACTTGGGCCAACCAGGATACCACCACCAAGGATTATATCATTGGTGTTGAAGAGGGAGTCCATACAGGTTGCTTGATTTTATTGAATTTGTGGAAAACCTGTGATCAGTTATGAAACCAACGTTTCGGACTGACTTGGTGAGTCCATCATCAGGGCAATGAGATAGTATTTGAGAAGAGAGA
>APFE030924844.1:10778-49724 GCA_000404065.3 Pinus taeda
ATATAATATAATAACCTTACAAATACAATTCACCAAAAAAAACTTCACTTCCCTTCAAGACTTCTTTATTTCTAAATTGAAATCTAAAATATTTTTCTAATTTTAAAATTGATTTATGTAAAATCTTTCAATAAATATAAATTTTTAAAAATATCTAAAATTCCATAAAATCAGTGATTACAAAATTAACATCTATTACAAATTAACAACTATTACTAATCCAGTGTAACAGATTCTTCTTTTTCTTATTTCACTTGCTTTTTAACCCATAAAAGATAATAAAATTAGAAATTATAAACTTTCCTATTTCACTCTGAATTTTCCAGTTTCTTTTTTTCCTGAAGCCATCCTACGGCTATTTGTTTCACCATTCACATTCTCTGGTAATGAATGAATAATCTGCTCCCTCTACATAAACCACCAACCACTAGACCACCAACCACCGCTATTTGTTCCACCATTCACATTCTCTAGTAGTGAATCAATAATCTGCTCCGTCTACGTAAACCACCAAACACCGATATGTAAAACCAGAGCTTTTCAACTTTCTTTGATTTTAACCCCACCAACCATAGATTTTAACGCGTTTAATTTTTCATTTAACCACCGTTGAAAACCGAATCGAATTTCAGCGAATAATACGGTATTTGTATCGAATTGGCGAATTTTCGAATTTTTTAGCCCGATTCGGGCGAATTTGGTAACTATGCATTTTTGAGAAAAAAAGACCCGGCATCCAAAATAGGCAAGTTAATATCTCAGATTTATGAAGTAAAAATCATTAAGAATTTATTTCAAGAACGTCATGGAATCCATCAAAATTGCTTGTAAAAACTTGTTTTCTCAACCTTTTGCTGGGCATGGTTGCAAGCGGGGACCTTGCCCAGATGGGGATTGCAAAGAGAAGTATAAAAGCCAACATTGCTCCAACTTTCTGATCTCCTCGGCCAGACATTGATGCAAATATTATTCAGTCAGTTACAGCAAAATGAATAAAAACAGAGCTTGACTAATATTATTGCAGTATATTGATGGTCATGGAAAATACTGAGCTTTGTAAGCTTGTGTTGTGAAATTTCTATATTGAATTTACATACTTTTTCTTTTATATTGAATGGGCACAAACGGAAGATGCCAACAAAAGCATGTTGGATTGGATTTGTCTACAATAGATAAGGTCGCCACATAAGCTAAAGGGTTGGTCCTAAAAAGAAAAAGTTATAGTAGGCCATGAATATTTGATTTAGTGCCCACTGCCTAATTACTTTATTGAATTTCATGATGGTCCTCCCATTACACTGTTCCTGGTTGACTCTGGAGACTTCATATGGTATGAATCAGTAGTACTTCGCCTGAAATTTCTTACTGTTATGATCATGGTGAGGTTGACAGAAAACAACAGAATATTGGACAGGCATCTCTTACGAAGAGATTGTTAGAAATTTCCAAATTTATCCATTGTACTCCAATCAAATTGACAGTAAAGGGACGTTTAATTTTTTAAAGTGAGTGGATATCAGCATATCCATTGTCCTCAAACAAATCAAGATGACAGTGAAAAGACGTTTAATTTCAAAAAGTCGGTGGAGAGCATCTGCAATATCATTTTTTGATTGTAAAAGTGTATTTTTAAGAGATGCCATGAAATCAAATCAAATTGACAGTGAAAAGACGCTTAGTTTCTTTAAGAGTTAGTGGAGAACATCTGCAATATCGTTATTTTCATCGCATAGCCTGCTAGTTAGTTTATGAAGTGTATTGTTTTTTGAAATTCTGCTTTTATTTATTTTTTAATTGTATGGTGAATCGGTAATTGTCATGCTTAATCTATGGGAGATTCAGTGTCAAATCTCATAGCTGCCACTATAACACCAAGAGTATAACCAACCACCACCTCATAGCTGCCACTATAACACCAAGAGCATAACCAACCACCTGCAAGTCGTTTCCTATGATTTACAAGAGTAGACTCACGAAGAAAGTTCCTTATACTAAGTTCCCCCCATATGCAATTTTAGCAAGAGTGACTCACGAGAAAGTCCTATGGATTTAGCAGAGTAGACTCACGAGAAAGGAGAAAGTTCCCATTACTAAGTTCCTATTGTTTTAGCAAGAGTGACTCACGAGAAGTTCCTCCTGTGGATTTTAGGCAAGAGTAGATCACGAAGAAATTTCCTATGATTTTTAGCAGAGTAGACTCACGAGAAAGGGAGAAAGTTTCCTATACTAAGTTCCTATGATTTTTAGCAAGAGTAGAAAACTCAGCAGGAGGTAGACTCACGAGGAAAGGAGAAATTCCTAACCAACCACCACCTCATAGCTGCCACTATAACACCAAGAGCATAACCAACCACCTGCAAGTCGGGTATACTAAGTTCCTATGATTTTAGCAAGAGCAGACTCACGAGAAAGGGGAATCCGCCCCTCTAGCCGCCACCACAGCAGGTCATTATACTCAATGAGATTTGAACTTCGGTCTCCCCAGGCTTCGCCCATGTGACTTACCATCAAACCACAATTTGGATTTTAAAGGTTTTCTCATCAACTATTCTGGAAGGGGTTCTATTAGTAGGAATGAATTTTGGATAGAGGACTTCATGCATGTTATGTCATGTTTTACATATATTTATGAAGGTCATTTTTTTTGGATTGTTATATGTAGATTTTGGATTTAAAACTAGTTATTTAAAAAAAAATGATAATTTATTAGTATGTGTAAAATTTAATGTATAAGGGTTTGTGTTTCTCCAAAATTATAATACATGAAAGTCATATTTAAACTAGGGTATTCTTTAAAATAGGGAAGGACCAATATTTAGAATTTTATGAATCAGATTCTATCTTATTTGAAGGTTTTATTTACATTCTAAGGCTACAAAGTAATATAGTGTATATGTTAACCCAATATATTATTAAATTCGGTTTGTTTTTAAAAACATTTAACCATTAAGCAATAGGCTTTTCAAAAGTGTGTTCCAATATGCTTAGTTAATTATATTTTTTTTATTTCACACATTATTTTGGAGCAAAAATGGAAAATACCCTTCCTAAAATTCAAAGAATGCAATATATCTTTTTCTAATCATATATAAAAGTTAAATTAACTTTAACAAATTTAATTATTGATACAACCAACAAATTAGAAAATGATATAAATATAAATTTCCTATTTAAAGGACTCTAAAATTATCCTTTTACTTTATACATGCTTTAAATTAGTCATATTACCTTTTTTTTAAGTAGAAATGCATCCTTTAAATTATTCAGATCACCTATTCTCCAAATATAATTTTTATTTTTTATTTTTATTTTTAAAGGGAAGCACAAATTCCTCTTCTCTAATTTATGATGATAACGACTTATCTCATTTACTTTGGCAAAATGATTCATAAAAACAACTAAGCTTACATTTCAACTATTTCACCTTATACAATGATTGAGTAGAGTATGTATGTTAGATTGTAAGATAGAAAGCTGGACAATAACTAATTCTATGGATGAGTTTTTCACTTACAAATGTTGAAGGTTCTTATAAGGGAGACAATGGATGGAAGGAGGTCAACTATTATTACCAACCATACACATGCAATAAGTTCATATTTTTGATAGAATGTATAGGGAACACTTTCAAAAATTTATAATTGTTGAAGACAAGATAAATGGTTTATGATGATGATGGTGGTGATGCTTATTAATGTCCACTAAAACAGTTATGGGTCTATCAAACCTTAAAAATGTAAGAGATTACTAGAAATTCTTTAGCATTTTATTTCTAAGCTTGAAAAACATTAAGAGAAGCATTCCAAAATCACCATAGTTTTGTTGACTTAAAAAGTGAGGTGTTTGGTAGTATGACAAATGTTTTGAACTAAGATCTAATGTGAGTATAAGATGGACAATCTAAGGCAATTTGTTTTTCATCTTCAACTCTCTTATAGTAGCAAAGTGATAAACTCTTTCATCCCATGGTGTTTGGGGGGTTGACCAACACCTAGTTTCACTATGAAGCTTATGAGAATTTGCTCATATTTTAGGACTGCGCATTTTCTTCTTAACATTAATTAAGACATAAGGATACTTTTGACTTTTTAGATTGGGGTTGATCACCTCCTTATAATATATTAGTTTCATTTTTCCCTCTAACTCTTTACCACCCAACAATTTCTCCTTGAATTTTGAAGTAATAATATTTTTTATACTATCCTTATTCTACCAAATGATCTCCTCATTTAATTCCCCAACGGTCAAGTCAAGATTAAACATCCTTATGCCATCCTTGCTTGAGTTGAAGATGGGGGTTTTGGCTAGAGTTAAAAGAAATTTTAGGAGTCCTTTTGGATTCCATGTTGTTTAACTTCTTCTTATACATAAACTACCTAGTCATAAAAATGCTTTTAATGGGGAAAAACTTTCCTGAATCAGGAGGATAGGATAAGGAATATTTCCTACAATCTTAAGATTTTAGGTTATAAATTACTTTTTGATATATTCTATCTTTCTCCATGACTCTCCAGGGATATTGCAACCCCGAACCTCACACCCATATAAAATAACAGGAGCGATAAGAGTCTCAAAGAGGGGTTTTTTCTTTTATCCCATATCTAAAGATATGCTAACCTACAATTGTTTTCAAGTATCAAATGAAATATATGCCAATGATGTGCAATTAGATAATGCAACTACTCCAATCATTCTTTGTATTCCTTTTTATATTTGCACAAATCTCATTTCCAATGGATTAAGTAATCAATGGAAAAATAACCTTCATCTCTTTAACTTCGTCTGTCAACCAATTATTAACAAATTGAATTTATGATAGATAACTAAAATACTTACATATCGTTTTATATTTCTTTTATTGATCAATATTTTTTACTCACCATCAAATACATTTAAAAATAAATAAAAAAATTTATATGAAACATTACATTATACATCATTGGTATAACTAACTATATTTTTTTTATAAATATACATTTTTTTTGTAAGCTTAGTAGGATCTTTCATTCATTCATTTTCAAAGCAGGTTACATCCATAAAATACATTCTTTGGCCTCAACCTGCCCATTTGAAACTGGGTTTGTGGGCCATCAGAACACATTGTAAGCCATCCACAATCTAAGGTTCTTAAGTTTGTCATACTCAACCTTATATGCCTGAATGTCTAGAAACCAGTTCACCCATGCTAACATAAGTACTACTAATCGACATATACATAATTAGAAAAAGAAAAAGGAAAATGCTAAAGACTAGTCATCTGAGGACTCCACCGAAGCTGGGTCATTTGCACTGAAACCTGGTAATTATGATTGAGGAAGGCACAAAATGTGCCTCTCAATACGACCCAACCAGAAATTCTGCTACTGAATTTGAAATTGAACAAGTTGGAATTCCTTTTGAATTTCCTGAAATCCAGGATCAGATTTGATGGAACCTGTTGCATTCATAATAACTCTTTCTACTATTATTTTCATCATCCAATATAGATGAATTGCCTTCTTGTACTAGGGGAGTGGACCACGAGAGTGGCATAGATCTGGAACCAACAAATGCCAATCCTCCATCTCTATCTCATGTTCAGCTGGTTGATTGATGTCAACTTCCCACCCCGTAATAATTTGTTTTACCTTCTCAGGAGTGCCTATTATATATGTTTGAGCCGCTACGGTAATATGTTGAGAAAATGATTTTTGTCCGCTCCTCCTCGTTAACTTCGATGAGGATGCTCCTCGACCACTTCGGGACCCACTCTTGCGACTTCATCTATGGCCTCCAGTTCCTAACGGGCCTATGCCTGTGGATGGCCTAACCATTTCGGTCAACCTCTGCTGAGCTGCAATATACTTGTCTAACCATACCGTCGATCAAACAGAGACCAACGAATCGTAGACTAGGTGGTCTCTCAAATTAATAAAACCTTATGCATTTACAAATAACAGGAGAAGGAAACAAAAAAAATTGAACCCAAGGCAAGTGAAAGTAGAGCAAGTCATGGCGACCAACCTCCATTGGCTCATTCTTCGCATTACCAAAACCTTGTGCTCAAACATCACATGAGATAGGTATGAGCCAGAGAGGGTCTGTCTCCACTAGAGGGCAGAGCTACCCATTCACTCCTCAAGTTGCTTCCCATATACAAATACATCAACACATTGTAAAACCAAAAGCGATGACATGCAGAGTATAATCACAAGCCATTTTAACCAAATATAGATACAACCATTCCAAACAGGCAAGAAATTCTTCCCACACAGACAACGAGCCCAAACTATACCATACATTCCCATTCAGAGAAGTAAGATACCATAAGAAACAAATATTGCCTTAGAAAAAACAATTTCAAGATATAATTAAGCCACACAGATATGATCAGTAGACAAACAAACATTACCAAGTCACACAATCACCCATTTGTAGGAGAGGGTGAAAATATTACATGCAACATTCACAATAACAGTTTGTCACAGACAGGGATGAATGAAAAGAAACGAGATATACTCTGTTACCAACGCCATGAAGCTGACACGAATGACCTCCCACAGACGCAGTCTCCTTGCCAAGCTTGCCACCTAATGGGAACCCAAATACCTCCTTGCAGCTCTCAAGACCCCTCTATACCACAAATCTACTGCATGAAGTGTGGTACAAGCATTCACCACCTAGAGGGTGATTTCTTTGCGACATATAACACCTTCCTTAATTTCTCCCATGCCTCCTTCCATCGCACCAACCCGATCACACATACTTTGCAACTGCCGAAACTGCCTTTCCGCGTTATCTTCCATCTAATCACCATTAACGAGAGTTCCAAATAAAACGGTAAACTAACATACACCCCAATTGAAGATTATAAATATACATTAATTTACAATGATTTATATTAATTTATTTTATTAATAAAATTATTATAATTATATTGTAAATATATGCAATAAATTTTATTAAAAATAAAATTAATAATTTAAATAATAATAAAACGTTTTTTTTAAAACAACATTTATATTAAAAACGTTGTTTCCAAGAAAAAGTTTAACATATTTTAAGATATAATTAACTGTGATTCCGTCATAAAAACATATGAACAAATATATGTTGATGTGGCTTTGTGTTCCCAAATCAATACTTTGTTTATTAATATTTATGCAATTTAATAGGCTTGTTTTTACTTCCAAAGATTTATTAAAGTGATTTTGTAATTGGAAATTTGTGTATTAAGTAAAATTATAATAAAGTTTACAATAGGATTATATTATAAGGTTGATTCCTTTTTTCAGAGAGTTATTTTCCATCATAGAGTTGAATTCAAGAAGCAAAACATTCCGTTATATTTTAGCGGTGTAGATTTTAGAAAATGAATCAAAAAATCTGATAACTTTATAAAATATATAAATTTAACAAAAAAACATGATAACTAGTAGTGACTTCTAGTGCTATTGTTGTTGAATCTAAATTTTCCTTGATAATTACCCACATCCTTATGAACTAGTGTACTCCACTTGGTTGGATGCTCCATACTCCTCACACTTAGAATAATGACCGTGTTTTTCAGTATGATGCACTCCTCTTTCAAAATAGTAATTTGATATTTTTATTGAAATAAGGTGTTCATTATTGTAACATTTTTGTAGATTCTCAAAGTATACCTAATCTTTTGTAATTTCTTATAAGGGCTATAATTCTAAGATGGAATATAAATTGAAAATCTCAATGCTTTTTATAGTTTTTAGCCTTAGCTATTTTATCACATCCCACAATGTTTAGAATGGATTTAGGCTTGATTGAGGACTTGAGGACATTCAAAATGAAAATCAATAAAGAAAATATATTCGAAATAGATAGAAGAATTGAAAATAGAGACAAAAAAATATGGACGTGAATTTTTTTAGCCTAGAAACAAAGGAAACCAACTAACAACAAGCCACCCAAAGTTAAAAATTAGTAGTGGCAACTCCTTCCACACCAAGAGGGCCCATACTCAATCCTAACCAAAATTAATATCCAATGAGAACTCACCCAAATGAGCAATATATCATAAAGATAAATAGAGGTCATATAGATACATAACAGGTCTCTCTGAAGAAGAGATTGAAACAAGAGAAAAGTTACACGAGCTAAAACTTGAGACAACCCTAGTAACTATAATCTCTTAGGAAGCCTCGAGGCTAAGCCCAATTGGTCAAGTCCTCGTGGTTAAAGCACCTTTGCTATTGAGAGGTCATAGGTTCAATTCCCTCAACATTCTTAGGGTTAGGATTTGTGGTTGAGCTAATAGGAAGTGATCCCTTTAGGTGGACCTTCATGGTACAAATATTTTGTGGGTGTAGTGGTCACCAATCTCCGAGGTTCGTGAACCACATTGAAAAGAAACCATAATCTCTTAGGAGTGAATTGAAAACAAAGATGGTGGCTTACATGTATTTCAAAAGAGAGCAAGAACCACACTTTCAAGCCAAAACAAAGTGTTAAGGTTCACAAGGCCAAAATTTGAATCTATAAACCAAAATCCTATGTAGGAACGATAAACCACAAAAGCATAATCCCATGTTGCTAAGGAGAACTACCTTCCATGAATTCATATTTGTTTGAATTTGGATGTCTATCCATGTAAGAAGATGGGAAAAGTCAATTGTTGGACACCTAATCCTCTAAGGGTTGGTGTGGAAGCTGAATAGTCAAAGGGAGTCCAAGAGACCACTTGGAATATGAAACCAAAGGTCACTCCAATGTATTATAAATATGTATCATTGTGAATAATAATGCATTCAAGGCTTATCCTTCACACTCTTATCTTCTCCATGGCCATATTTAACATCAATTAAGTATTTTTTCACCCTTAAAACATGATAAAAAGTGACATAGGAAAACTTACTTGATTCTTGTTTTTCATGCTCTATTAATGAGGCAAAGAGAGTAATGATTGAAACCATATTTAACATGGTTATTGGTTTTGCACCCAAAACCCGCGCTAATAAATATTCTAATTCATACAATTCTTTGTAACAAGAATCCCCCCTTTTCTCACACCTTTAGACATTTGATAAGGTTATAGGCTTTCTATTTTTTTTCCTACTATATTGCTTCCTATACTCCATCATGGCCTCCATTACAAAAATGGGCTCTAGCATTTCATTTGTGGAACACTATAAAGAAGTTAATGAACATAAATATAATAATGTTATAGTTGGAAGCATGAAAATGTTACTCTCTAAGTGAATCTAAACCTTGGAGAACAATAAGCCACGTAGTATTTCTTATTTATGTTATTCCCTAAGGAGTAACTACTTGAAGAGGCACCCCCACGGGTGTATGATGTTGAACTTATTAGAGCTTCTCTGCTCACATTGGTCTCCACTTGTAAAAACAAATCACTCATTTTCTCCTCCAAACACTCATGTTGTCTCAACCATGATGTATGACATGTCTTCCTCACCTCACATATGGTAGAATGCAACTATTTGATTATGTACCATGATTGCATTGATGTAAGTGGATGGCGTTATGGCTTTAGTGATTGGTGACAGTGGTGCTTACAAAAATGGGACTTAATGACGCTTTTTGATCCAGATTTAAAAAAGAACGCAACAAATTACAGATATAACCGTAAATACAAAGATTCAGTAGAAATAAGACTTCATTTCATTAATATCAAATATTGAAATATGCTTACAAACATAATGGAAATAAGACTAGCTTGGGGGGCGGTAGCTTATCTCTAAGAAGAGATGTGGTGGCTACATGCCTCTGAACCACGTTACAATGAGGCTCAAGGGCCTTTTTATTATTGAACAATAAGAGAAAACCCTAAGTAGCCAAAACCCTAACCGAAGGAGATGTAACACCAAGAGTTTATGGGCCATGTTGGGGTGAGTTGGACAACCAACTTCTCGGGGTCGTGACTTGGTCATATTATCTCTGTTTGACGCACATGATAGCTTATTGGAAAAATCTCTCTGAGGACTATGATGGAGAAGACAAGTTTAGGCAAAAAATCGTTGGCGGTAGATTGCCAAAAAAATGTTGTTTAGAGCCTCAAAATGGCTCCGGAAGTTTAGGACTGAAAAAACTGTAATAATAGTAAACTATGCTATAATTAAGGAAACTGAAAAAATGAAAGAAACAATGGTGGGGGTCCAAGTGGAATTGACGGGTGGCCACCAACATCCACCTGTATCATTCCTCCCCCCTTAGCAAGCAATGATCACCATTGCGTTGAGTTCCTCGATGCGATGAGGAAACTTCTGTTGAACTTGGTCCCTCGTGAGCCACTTGCCCTGGTGAAGGAGTTGGCCTACTTTGACAACTCGATCTTCTACTGGCGAGTGTTCTTGATCTGCGTGTCCAAGATCCGATCAATTGCGGCTTGTTCCATGCAATCTGGATTTAACTCTATAGATGCGAGTTTTTATGCAATGTCTGATGTGTCTAGCAATGGTGGGAAGTATGGTCGAAGGCAGTCCACATTGAACAATCGGTGCAGGCCAAGGAATGGGGGAATGTTGAGCTCAAATGCATTATTTCCCACAAACTTGGTAATGGTGTAAGGACCATATCAGAGTGGTCTAAGTTTACGATAGGCTCTGGTAAGGCGTTCCTTCTGCAAATGCAACCAGACTTTGTCGTCCACCCGAAAATTGTGTGGCACTCGATGTTGATCATGTTGCTGCTTGTACTTGGCATTTGATTTCTCCAGAATGTCATGGACCTGCTAACGGATATGTTGGATGTGCTCAATGAAGTTTTTTGCCTTATCAGCTTCTGACTAGACATGAGTCGAATCTGCTTGAGTAGCTGCAAATGGTATCCCACATCAATGGGACATAGTGGCTAGAATCCTAAGCCCACCTAAAAGGGGTTGCGACCAATCGAGTTGTGGAGAGCTCGGTTATAGTTGTGTTGGATATAGGGAAGGCTCTCATCCCATGTGCATGGATGCTTTGAGTTGTACATGCGTAGAATGTGTACGATCATCCTCTTGACAACCTCTATCTAGCCATCAATTTGGGGATGGAAAGTTGTGGAGTTAGTGAACTTGGTGTCCAGCATCGACTAGAGACTGGACAAAAATGTACTGAGAAACCTTCTATCTCAATATGAGATGATAGACTATGGGATCCCAAAGTGTAACCACACTTAATCAAAGAAGATTTTAGGAGTGGCTTTTGTTGTGATATTCTTCTTGCAGGCCGCCATAATGGCCATCTTCGAGAATCCATCGAGGACCACAAAAACACAGTTGTTTCCATGCTTAGTGGAAGAAAGGCCCGACATGTAATCCATGAAGATGGATTCCCAAGGTCGACTACGGGTAGGCAGCAAAGTATAGAGGCCTTGCTTCTTGATGGTCGGTTGGCAATGGTGCAAGCAATGCAGGATTTGATGTACTTCCTGACATCCCGTCAAAGATTCGTCCAGTAGAAATACTTCTGTAGTAATGCCACTATTTTCTCAACCCTGAAATGCCCAGTGGCCCAACTATAATGTGCTTCCCAAATCATCTTATCTCACTCGCTTGAAGGAACACAAAGGTGTTGCCCTTCTTATACTTGATATTCAAATGGAACTACTGCAGGTATGTGGACCACTTTTGATGGTGATAATTCTGCAACTTCCCTTACATGTATATGAATTGCAGGGGCCGGTGTTCTGTGTGGATGACCATTTCCTTCCCCAAAATGTAATGCTTCCATTGTCGACAAGCCTATACAATGGAATGCATCGATTTGTCATAAGTGGGATACTTGCAGACTGTGTCTGAAAGTGTCTCACTATGATATGTCGTTAGATGCCCTTGTTGCATAAGCACTGCCCCAATAGCATAGTCAGAGGCATCTATCTCAATCTCAAATGGATGTTGCAAGTCTGGTAAAGTTAGCACCGGTGCAGACTAGAGGCAATGTTTCAACTCTGCGAATGCCTTCAGTTGAGATTCAGACCAAAAGATATTTTTTTTTTTTCGCTCCTCCCTTGGTGACTTGACGCAAGGGCCTAGTGATATTAGAGAATCTAAACACGAACCTGCGATAGAAATTGGAAAGACCTAGAAAGCTACAGAGTTCTGTCAGAGTGGTTGGGGATGGCCAATCCTGAATGACTTGGATCTTGGCTAGATCCACATGCACCCATTGTTCATCAATAATGTGTCCCAGATATTGAACTTGGGTCATGCCAAAAGTGCATTTCTCGAAATTGACACACAGCTTGTGTTGCTGCAGTGTTTGGAAAACATGTCGAATGTGGTGGAGGTGCTCTTCCCAACTCTGGCTAAAGATCAAGATGTCATCCAAGTATGCCACTACAAATGAGTTGGTGAATGGCCACAAGATGTCATCCATCAACCTCATGAAGATTGTAGGAGCATTCGTCAACCCAAAAGGCATAACCAACCATTCAAAAAGACCCTCCTTGGCTTTGAAGGCATTCTTCCACACATCAGAGGGTTTGATTGGTACCTGGTGATAGCCGGACTTCAAGTCGATCTTGTTGAAATATTTTCCCCCTCCAATTGGTTCAAAAGGTCATCAATCCGTGGGTTCAGGTACCTATTCAGGACAATGATCTTGTTCAATGCCTGGTATTCATTACAGAGTCTCCAAGTCCCATCCTTCTTTTGTACCAACATGATTGGGCTCCCACAGGGCGATGAACTCAGATATATGTGACCTTTTTGGAGCAGCTCCTGAATTTGCCTCTTGATTTCATCATTCTCTAGAACGAAGCACCGATAGACTGGTCCATTAGGGAGCGACGCATCTGTGGTCAGATCAATGGAGTGCTTGACCTGACAGTGCAGAGGCACCCATGTGGGGGAGGTGAAGATATCCTCGTACTCCTCCATGACCTTTTCCATATATTTTTTCCGTGCGGAGGGGCCCTGTCTGGAGGTCGTGGCCATCGTCTTCTTCTTTTCCTGAGGGTGTATCATCAGGAATTTTTTTTTCCTAGTTTTGGAAATGAGCTTACTGCATTGTTTTGCAGTAACCAAAGAGATGGCGGTAGGCGATGCTACCTTCGGTATCTTGTACAACTTATTTCCCAAAGTAACAATAACATCACGAGACCTTAACTCATACATAGTATGTCACTTCCATAAGTATGGTTGGCCTAATAATACATCACAAACATCAAGGGGAGCAACGTCAAATAATACTTAATAATACATCACAAACATCAAGGGAAGCAACATCAAATAATACCTCATCCGTGAAGGGCTTGATGTTGTATGGAAGGTGGCACTGCTGGCTCACGCGAAGATCTCGTCCTTGGTGAAGCCACCAATGGTGTATGATTGTGGATGTGATGCGGTCGGTAAGCCCAGCCGCTTCATGACCTCTACCAAAATGAGGTTCTTTTGGCTCCTGCTATCGACAATGAACTGTAGCAGGAAACCCTTTATCCACATCTGGGAGTGGAAGAGGCGCTCCTCCTCCTCTGGATCTTCAGGTTCCTCCTTCTAGATCTTCACATTGATAATCTCCTTCCCTTTGTCATTCCCCTTGTCTGGTTCTAAGTCAGAGTCGTAACATGCATTTGATTCTGAAGCTTTTAGCTCGAACATCAGTGATTGCTTAGCTTGACACTCACTTGTGTTGTGGGTGGAGCTCTTATGGAACTCACACCACTTTCCCATGTCCTTCTGCAGCTTTGCGACATTGTTCTTTGCTTGCAGCTTCAGTGGGTTGTCCTGGGCTACCTCGCCTTGGCTTTGTCCTTTGTTTTGTTGTTTAGGGGCACCTTTCCCTTGCTTTGGATTCGCAGATCCAAAGTATCACTTCTTTTGTTTAAACTTTTTCTCAATCTTGACCGCATATCAGTATACCATGCCGAGCAAGGAGATGTCCAGGAATTCCATCTCATCTTGGATGTACCTGTGCAGGCAACCGAGGTGCTTGAGAACCAAATGCTTCTTAGAATCCTTGATACCCAACTTTGTGTGAAGGGTATGAAAAACATTGGTAAACTCCGATACATCTTAGTCCCTTCCTTGTCACAGCATTGTCCACTTTATATCCTCATAGCTCATGATAGGGTAGTACTTCTCCTTGATGGCATCTCGGAACAAGTTCCAAGTGGGTGCGGTTGAAAACATTGAGTTTGTATTTTCATCCTTCTACTCACAGTAGGTTTCCCACTAGTCCTTGACATGGGGGGTTGCTTTGAGAAGTGCAAAGGTGATCTTTTCCTGGCTGTAAAAATCATGAATGGAAAAATATCCGTCTAGCAGATTTAACCATTTATCTACATCGTTTGTGTCTATATGACCCTCAATATGGGAATGTCAAAGTTAACTTGTACCTTGAAGGGTGTGACACTTCCAGAGTAGCTTCCAAAAGTAGATGTGTCGCCCTTGGGTAGCCCCTGAAGGATCTGGACAAGTTGTCCATCATCGCGTTCCTTTGTTGCTCAAGGGCTTCCTTAAGAAAGATTTTGATAGGATCTCCTGCCCCCTCGTCTTTCTTTTCATCCGCCATGGGAGGCCATCGGGATTTGTGAGGTTGGTCCTGCAAAGGTTAGACCAATTCAAGCCCTAACTCCTTATATCCCAACCTTGTTGGGGACATGCAAATAAAAACAGAGAAAGAGCAGACCACTCTGATACCACTCATCCAGATTTAAACAGGAATGCAAAAAATTACAGCTATAACCATAAATACAAAGATGCAGTTGAAATAACACTTCATTTCATTAATATCAAATATTGAAATATGCTTACAAACATAATGGAAATAAGACTAGCTCGGGTAGTGGTAGCTTATCTTTGAGAAGAGATGTGGCAGCTACATGCCTTTGAATTGCATTACAATGAGGCTCAAGGGCCTTTTTATTATTGAAGAATAAGAGAAAACCCTAAACAACCTAACCCGAGGAGATTAACACCAAGATTTTATGGGCCCTGTTGGGGTGAGTTAGACAACCAATTTCTTGGGGTCGCAACTTGGTCATATTATCTCCATTTGATGCACATGATAACCTGTTGGAAATATCTCTCTGAGTACTACGACATAAAATACAAATTTAGGTAGAAAATCGCTGGTGGTAGATTGCCAAAAAAACGTCATTTAGGGCCTCAAAACGGCTCCGGAAGTTTAAGACCCGAAAAACTGCTTAAAAAATAGTAAATTGTGCTACAATTGAGGAAACTGAAAAAATAAAAGAAACAATGGTGGGGTTCCAAGTGGAATTGGTGGGTGGCCACCAATATCCGCCTGGATCATTCCTCCCCCCCTTAGCAAGCAATGGTCCCCATTGCATTGAGTTCCTCCATGAGATGAGGAAACTTCTACTGAACTTGGTCCCTCGTGAGCCACTTGCCCCAATGAAGAAGTTGGCCTGATTTGACAAATCGATACAGTTGGATCTTCTACTGGTGAGTGTTCTTGATCTGCGTTTCCATGATCCGATCAATTGTGGCTTGCTCCATGCAATCTGGATTTAACTCTGTAGGTGTGAGTTGTTATGCAATGTTTGATGTGTCCAACAATGGTGTGAAGTATGGTCGAAGGCAGTCCACATTGAAGACTAGGTGTAGGCCAAGGAATGGGGGAATGATGAGCTCAAATGCATTGTTTCCCACAACCTTGTTAATGGTTTAAGGACCATATCAGAGTGGTCTGAGTTTACGATAGGATCCGGCAAGGCGTTCCTTCTGCAAATGTAACCAGACTTTGTTGTCTACCCAAAACTTGTGTGGCACCTGATGTTGATCATGTCGCTGCTTGTACTTGGCATTCGATATCTCCATAATGTCATGGGCCTACTAGCGGATATGTTGGATGTGATCAATGAAGTTGTTTCCCTTATCAACTTCCAACCAGACATAAGCTGAATCTGTCTGAGTCCCTGCAAATGGTATGGCCACATCAATGGGACATAGTGGCTAGAATCCCAAGCCCACCTAAAAAGGCCTGTGGCCAATCGAGCTGTGGAGAGCCCGGTTATAGCTGTGTTGGACATAGGGAAGGATCTCATCCCATGTGCATGGATGCTTTGAGTTGTACACGTGCAGAATGTGTACGATCATCCTGTTGATGACCTTTATTTGGCCATCAGTTTGGGGATGGAAAGCTATGGACTTAGTGAGCTTGGTGTCCAGCATCGACCAGAGACTAGACCAAGAACCCGCTATCCCGATATGAGATGATAGACTATGGGATCCCAAAGTGTACCCACACTCGTTCAAAGAAGTGTTTAGGAGTGGCTTCTGTTGTGATATTCTTCTTGTAGACCGCAAGAATGGCCATCTTTGAGAATCTTTTGACAATCACAAAAACACAGTAGTTGCCATGCTTAGTAGAAGGAAGGCCCAACATGTAATCCATGAAGATGGATTCCCAAGGTCGACTAGGGGTAGATAGTGGAGTATATAGGCCTTGCTTCTTGATGGTCAGTTTGGAAATGGCGCAGGTAGTGTAGGATCTCATGTACTTCCTGAAATTCTGTTGAAGATTCAACCAATAGAAATACTTCTACAGTACTGCCACTATTTTATTGACCCCGAAATGCCCAGTGGCCTGACTATACTGTGCTTCCAAAATCATCTTGGCTCGCTCGCTTGAAGGAACACAAGGTGTCCCAGGTGGCACAGTAAGGCATCCTGAAGGTGAAAATCTGGAAATTGCTGACCCTCCAAGGGCATCTATTATGTGTGGCCGAACTCTGGGTCATTTTTATAGAGAAGTGGTGAATCAGAAGTCTCGTGCCCACAAGAGTTGAGCACGGTGGTTAACGCCATGATCGGTGGTCGACTAAGGTAGTCTGCAACATTATTGATGTTATCCTTCTTATACTTGATATTCAAATGGAATTGCTACAGGTATGTGGAACACTTTTGATGGCGACCATTCTGCAACGTCCCTTGCATCTGTTTGAACTGCAAGGGTCAATGGTTTGTGTGGATGACCATTTCCTTCCCCAAAATGTAATGCTTCCATTGTCAACAAGCCTGTACAATGGAATACATCTCTTTGTCATAAGTGGGATACTTCCAGACTGTGTCTCACTGTGATATGCCATTGGATGCCCTATTGCATAAGGACTACCCCAATAGCATAGTTAGAGGCATTTGTCTCGATCTCAAATGGTTGTTGCAAGTCTGGTAAAGTTAGCACTGGTGCAGAGAAGAGGCGATGTTTCAACTCTGCGAATGCCTTCTGTTGAGATTTAGACCAAAAGTTTTTTACTTTCGCTCCTCCCTTGGTGACTTGACTCAAGGGCCAAGTGATATTAGAGATTCCAAACACGAACCTGCGGTAGAAATCGGCAAGACCTAGAAAGCTATAGAGTTCTGTCAAAGTGGTTGGGGCTGGAAAATACCGAATTACTTGGATCTTAGCTAGATCCACGTGCACCCCTTGTTCAGCAATAATTTATCCCAGACACTGAACCTGGGTCATGCCAAAAGTACATTTCTTCAAATTGGCACACAACTTGTGTTGCCGCAGTGTTTGGAGAACCTGTTGGATGTGGTGGAGGTGCTCTTCCCAACTCTGGTCGAAGATCAGGATGTCATCCATGTATACCACTAAAAATGAGTTGGTGAATGGCTACAAGATGTCATCCATCAACCTCATGAAGGTTGCAGGAGCATTCGTCAACCCAAAAGGAATTACCAACCATTGGAAAAGGCCCTCCTTGGCTTTGAAGGCAGTCTTCCACACATCAGAGGGTTCAATTGGTACCTGGTGATAGCCGGACTTCAATTCGATCTTGTTGAAATATTCCCCCCCCTTCAATTGGTCCAGAAGGTCATCAATCTGTGGGATCAGGTACCTATTTTGGATAGTGATCTTGTTCAGCGCCTAGTAGTCAATACAAAGTCTCCAAGTCCCATCCTTCTTTTGTACCAACATGATTGGTCTCCCACAGGGTGATGAACTTGGACGGATGTGACCTTTCTGCAACAGCTCCTGAATCTTCCTCTTGATTTCGTCATTATCTAGAATGGAGCATTGATAGATTGGTCCATTGGGGGGCGGCACACCTGGGGTCAGATCGATGGAGTGCTTGACCTGAGAGTGCAGAGGCACCCTTGTTGGGGAGGTGAAGATGTCCTCATACTCCTCCACGACCTTGTCCATATGTTGTTGCCATGTGGAGGGGCCCTGTCTGGAGGACATGGCCACCGTCTTCTTCTTTCCCTGAGGGTATATCATTAGGAAAACAAATTTCCCGATTTTAGAAATGAGCTTATTGCATTGTTTTGCAGTAACAAAGAGATGGTGGTAGGAGGTGCTACCTCTGGTATCCTGTACAACTTATTTCCCAAAGTAACAATAACAACACGAGGCCTTGACTCATACACAACATGTCGCTTCCATAAGTATGGTTTGCCTAATAATACATCAAAAACATCAAGGGGAGCAACGTCACATAATACCTTATTCATGAAGTGCTTGATGTTGTATGGAAGGTGACACTATTGGCTCACGTGAAGATCCCGTCCTTGGTGAATCCAATTGATGGTGTTACGGTTGTGGATGTGCTGTGGTTGGTAAGCCCAACCACTTCACAGCCTCTATCGAAATGAGGTTCTTTTTGCTCCAGCTATTGACAATGAACTGTAGAGGGGTACCCTTTACCCACATCTGAGAGTGGAAGTGGCGCTCCTCCTCTAGATCTTTGGGTTCCTCCTTTTGGATCTTCGTGGTGGAAACTATGGCATTGGGCTCCGCATCAATAATCTGCTTCCCTTTTTCATTCCCTTTGTCGGGTTCTGACTCAAAGTCGTAACATGCATTTGATTCTAAAGCCTTTAGCTTGGTCACCAGTGAATTCTTGGCCTGACACTCACTTGTGTTGTGATTGGAGCTCTTATGGAACTCACAGCACTTTCCTGTGTCCTTCTTCGGCTTCACGACAGATTTCTTTGCTTGCGGCTTCGGCGGGTTGTCCTAGGCCGCCTCGCCTTGGCTTTGTCCTTTGTTTTGCTATTTGGGGCACCTTTCACTTGCTTCGATTCTCAGATCCAAAGTCTCTCTTCTTCTGTTTAACTTTTGCTCGATCTTGATCATATATCGGCATGCTGTGTTGAGCGAGGAGTTGTCTAGGAATTCCATCTCGTCTTGGATGTACCTATGCAGGCAACCGAGGTACTTGAGAACCAAATGCTTCTCAGGATCCTTGATACCCAACTTCGTGTGAAGGGTATGAAAAACATTGGTAAACTCCACCACATCTTCGTCCCTTCCCTATCGCAGCATTGTCCACTTTATGTATTTATCCTCATAGCTCTTGACAGGGTAGTACTACTCCTTGATGGCATCCCAGAATGAGTTCCAAGTGGGTGCGACTGAAAACAATGAGTTCATACTTTCATCCTTCTGCTCACAGTAGGTTTCACACCAGTCCTTGACATGGGGGGCTACTTTGAGAAGTGAAAAGGTGATCTTTTCCCAGCTGGAAAAATCATTAACAAAAAAATATCCTTCTGGCAGATTTAACCATTTATCTACAACGTCTGCATCTATCTCACCCTCAAATATGGGAATTTCAATGTTAACTTATACCTTAAAGGGTGTGGCACTTCCAGAGTAGTTGCCGAAAGTAGATGCGTCGCCCCTGGGTAGTCGCTGAAGGATCTGGACAAAGTTTTCCATCATCGCGTTCCTTTGTCACTCGAGGGCTTCCTCAAGAAATATTTTGATAGGATCTCCTGCCCCCTCGTCTTTCTTTTCATCCGCCATGGGAGGCCATTAGGATTTACGAGGCTGGTCTTGCAAAGGTTCGGCCAGTTCAAGCCCTAACTCCTTATATCTCGACCTCGTTGGAGACATGCAAATAAAAACAGAGAAAGAGCAGACTGCTCTAATACCACTGATCTGGATTTAAATAGGAATGCAACAAATTACAGATATAACTATAAATACAAAGATGTAGTGGAAATAACACTTCATTTCATTAATATCAAATATTTAAATATGCTTACAAACATAATGGAAATAAGACTAGCTCGGGTGGTGGTAGCTTATCTCTGAGAAGAGATGTGGTGGCTACATGCCTCTAAATTGCATTACAATGAGGCTCAAGGGCCTTTTTATTATTGAAAAATAAGAACAAACCCTAAACAACCAAAACCCTAACTCGAGGAGATGTAACACCAAGAGTTTATGGGTCCCGTTGGGGTGAGTTGGATAGCCAACTTCCCAGGGTCGTGACTTGGTCATATTATCTTCGTTTGACGCGCATGATAATCTATTGGAAAGATTTATCCAATGATTTAAGAAGAAAATCACTACAGGTAGATTGCCAAAAAAATGTCGTTTAGGGCGTCAAAACGGCTCCGAAATTTTAAGACCCGAAAAACTGCTAAAAATAGTATACTGTGCTACAATTAAGGAAACTGAAAAACTGAAAGAAACAATGGTGGGGTTCCAAGTGGAATTGGCGGGTGGCCACCAATATCCACCTGGATCACTTTGTGATCCTCTATTTTATTTATTTTTATGGGCATACTATGTAAGGCATAGTTTCCTCATAAAACAACGTCATATCCAATGGTTTAGGTCATGTTATTAGGTGGCTTGTTAATGTAATACTCCATATTCCCTCCATACATAACACTCTCCACATCATCCCTTCACCTCTATTCCATTCATGAAAAGGGAGTTGTCCCCCTTCATGCTTGGTTTCCCAAGAATTATTATTAAAGAGATATATGAAAGAATGAAAGAATGAGAAAGTATAATTGAAACAAAATCCCATGATTTTCTATAGAACATCTATAGGCACAAAGAGGTGAACAACACTGTCAGATTAAATAAACATGAAGTTTGAGCTAGTGTCACCTAATTATGAGGTTCTCCCTTTGTCTTTGACTTGTCTAAAGAGTATCTAAATGAAAGTGATGTGACATCTAAGTAAATAAAAAAAGGGTAATTAAAGGATGCTAAGGAATGACAACTCAATGGTCCAAGATCCTTGTTAAAAGGCTATTGAAAAAAAACTCTACCTCTAAAGAATAGACTCAGAAATAATGGTAAAATACCTAAACATCAATTGGTATTTACGGTCATGTCATGAAGGATCTGCTCTCCCTTTCCTTTCAATAAGTATTTTCCAATTCAACATACCTTGTCTAGTCTCCTAGAAAGAATAACTTGTCCTAGGAATTGGTTACATGTATAATGGTTTATTGTTCTCTCTCTTAGTATGCAGGGATAAATCAATAAATCAAACTTATTTATTTTGTGTCAGGAGGGCCTAATAGTTTTGCATTGCCTAGAAACTCATAAAGAGGTCCATGGAACCATTCCAAATAAAAATATAATTGTTCCATTGTAAAGAAATATGCCACATCAACTATTTACCTTAGACACCTCAATTTAGTTCAATAAATATTGAAGGGAAATTCTTAAAGACATTTGTCTTGGCTTCCAATGATACAAACAATTGTTGAAACGATGGCCTGAGGAAAAATGCAATCCTAAGGCCCATATGAGTTATAATGTAAACCCTTTAAATTTTGGGGGGATTTGATTATTATATGGTAAAAAAATCCCCTTAATGGGCATTATGAGTATGACATTGTTATTATTGTAATATTGTTCATAGTTTGAGCAAGTGGTTTGGAGCTCTCATGGTTTTCAACCCACTAATTGTAAATGATTGTAAGCAATGAGGACTCCATTCTATATAAGAAGGGAGTCTCCCCATTTTGTAATTTATCAAATAATATTGAAGAATTCATCTAAGTCATCTTGAGCACATTCATGTCTTCCTTTCTTTGTGATTTCTAGTATTTTTAAGAGCTAGTATATGTATTTTAACAAGTGTGATGAGGAAAAAGTTGCAATGAAGGTCGAAGAAGGAAATTTGGTTCCACTAGAATGATAATCCAAGTCTAGATCTCCCAATAGTTCTCTTTTGATCATTAAAGGTAAGTGGTTTGCATTGATGTTAAAAATCCCTAACTCTCCTCTTGCCATTTGTTGCACTTAGGTGTGATACTAAACAAGACCATCCCCAATTAAACCCCACCCCATGTACCTTAATCTCCCATGAGTAGCATTTCCTGGTAGTACCCCAGGTGCCCTCAACAATACTCTATCCTAAACTCTAGTGCCACTATGAAAGAAGAAGACATTGTGACCCAAGGGATTAATCTTTTCTTATTTCCAATCAAAACATAAAAAATAAAAAAAAAAAAAAAAACTCCTTTGTTTTAAATAGTATCCATTTTCCCTTGTTTAATTTGTGATCTAGGGTTTCAACGAGCCTCTAATTAATTGATTTAGATCACTAGATTCGAAGTCTTGAGCTTGTACTTCAAGTCATTTAAGACTTGGATCTAGTTTATTTCTAACCTAGTTTTGATCTAAATATCCCCATGATCAATGATTTTGGAATTAAAATTTTATTGTTTTCACTCATTAAGAATCCTACAATGAATTTGTGATCCATGTGCTATTAAGATTACATTACCATCTTAGATATGGTATGCTAATTGATTTCGTGCTTTATCATATAATTGTAGTGCACGGCAGTAAAGATTAGATAAAATTCCATTTAACAAGTTTTTCTTGGTCCTACCCTAAAAGCAATGCTGAATTGGTTCAATTCTCTCATATTTATAAGTTTCTTTGAATTTTATTTGCTGAATTGGTTCAATTCTATAATATCTATAAGTTGCTTTGAAATCTATTACTTAGAAATTAATATTGGCAGCTAATCTTGCTCAAATCTTGCATACATAAGTTTACAATAGTATTGAATGGTTTAAAAAATCCATTGGTTACTAATGATAAAGTGACTCAAAAGATAAAATAAAACCCTCACTATAAAGTGGAAACCTTATTATTAATGCTACACATTTCTATTCATGTTTCTAAAGTGACTCAAAAGATAGAGTAAAAACCTCACTATAAAGTAGAAACTTACTATTAATGCAACACATTTCTATTCATGTTTCTAAACTGACCACAAGACTATAAATTACATTACACATCTTCAATAAAAAACAACACATTTTTATTCATGTTTCTAAACTTAACCTCAAGGCTATAAATTACGTTACACATCTCCAATAAAATTTGTTGAGGTTGACTCATGTCTATCATATTCTAACAATTTTTACAAACATCTAGAGTATCTCATCGCTTTGCTTCAAAAGTATGAATTTTTCCCAACACTCTTTTGTTAGCGTTTAGGAATATATTTAATTTTGAAATTTTCTTGAAGTAATCAATGACCCAAATTTTATCACTGCTTCTCCCATAGGTTTGTAACACCCGGCGTCGAAATTCCTATTTCCATTTGTATAGGAAAGTAATTGCACTCTGACATGTAAGGTAAAGAGTGCTCGCCCTCTCTCTCCACGCTGCTATCTCGATTTAGGTGTTGTTGAGAGAGAGCGAAAGAGCGCGAACACTATTTGCCTAGCATGTCAGAGCGCAATTACTTTCCTATAAAAATAGAAATAAAAGTTTCCTGAATGGATCATTCCTCTTTACTCCAACGTGGAAAAACCATTCCAAGTTCCATTCCCTGGGCTCTGTGTACACCTTTAAAAATACTCCAAGTGTAAGGTTAATTTCTAACCAGTCGCACGACCCATTCCCTAAACTCTATGTACACCTTTAAAAATACTCCAAGTGTAATTTCTCTCGGCCTCTCCGGCTCTGAAAAAACAACCGTACATAACTTGTTGGAATCAACTACAGCAGAGAAAAGCCATTAGTTGATAGATTTTTCAAAGTGACGCGATTGGAGCCGAACCAGAAATTGGGATGGGCGGGCAGCGGGGCGTCCTCATTCTCCCCTGTCGCGATCGCTGGTAGCATGGTTGGAAAAGGAGTTGTCTATAATGCGATTTTTTGGAGATTCTGGTGACAGAATCCGGCGGAAGAAATTGCAGTTAAAATGGTTTTTGGTGTAGTTAAAATGGTTTTTTAACTGTATATTTGGATTCAGCGCCCTGGAAAATCCCTTGAACGCTTTGATTGTGCAGAAACTAGCTATCACACTTGTGATTCCAGTAATGTACTGCCTGATTTTAACCGGAAAAAGCCACCAAAAAGGCTTTTAAAAAGTCGCGTTAAAGACAACTGCGTTGGAAACTTCACATGGTATGATCCAGGAGTACTTGGCCTGAAATTCCTTACTGTTATGATCGTGGTGAGGTTGACAGAAAACAACAGAATATGGAAACTCTTACTTGGACAGGCATCTCTTACGGAGAGATTGTTAGAAACTCTGAAAAATTGATTGTGAAAAGACGTTTTCTTTCTTGAAGTCAGTGGATATCAGCATATCCGTCGTCCCAAAATCAACATGCCAGTGAAAAGACATTTCACTTCTTAAAGTCAGTGGAGGGACGAGGCTATAGGGCATCGGCGACTCTTATTTGTGACAAACATAGAAAATTTAATGCTCGTTGATATGGGTGGTGTTTAACACCATATAACATTTTGTTTGATTTTTCTCTCTCATCACCGTGCTGGGTGTTATATGGTGATAAACACCACCCCATGTCAGGCGCATTAAATTTTTTATAATCGTATATTTAACAATTGCTGTGAGGATCCGCAATGGAAACAAATAATAATTCGATTGGATTTTGACAAGTCAATAATCCAACATCCTGCATATACATTGGCCATTGGATTTAGACAAACCAATAATCCAACTGCAAATATATATATACAACTCCAAACATTTATGACTCAGTGACAAACTATTTCTTTTCAGCACATCCTCTACTAAATAGGGAGTTGTCTATAATGCGACTTTTTGGAGATTCCCGTGACGGAATCCGATGGATAAAATTGAGGTTAAATCTTGATTTGTTGCAGTTAAAATGGTTTTTTAACTGCATATTTGGATTCAGTACTCTGAAAAACCCTGGGACGCTTTGATTGTGCAGAAACTAGCTATCAAACTTACAATTCCAATAAATTGCTGCCGGATTTTGACCGGAAAAACCTACTGGAAAAGCTTCCAAAAAGTCGCATTATAGACAACTGCACTAAATAGTTTATAAAAACGTACTTTCAAAAAATACCGTGAAATCAAATCAAATTGACAGTGAAAAGACGTTCAGTTTCTTTAGAGTCAGTGGAGAGCATCTGCAAGATCGGTCTTTTATCGCATCGTCTGCCAAATAGTATTTTATAAAGGATTTGTTTATTGAAGTTACAAATTTGTTTGGAAGTCAAAAAGTTTGGAATTTAGTGATTTAAATTTGATAATAGGAGTATTTGAATTATATTTTTAATCGCTGAAATATGTTCAACATTATTAAAAAATTTCAAGACATCTAAAATCTTGAAGTTTGATAACAGAAATTTAGATTTCCCAAAATTTCTACCAAATTTTAACAAAAATCATGACCAAATTTCCACTATATTCCTAACGAATTGGCTTTGGCAAACTATTCTGTTTGAAATGATATAAAACAGTAAGAACTTTTTGAATATGTACCTATTGATAAAAGTAACATCCACCAAGTTCACTTTGGCCTGTTTTTTATACCTGCCATTTTATATTTTATGTATATTTGTGAGGGTTACTCTTTTTTGAGTTGTTATATGTAAATTTTGGATTTGAAAGTAGTTTCTTTTAAGAAAAAGAAAAAACATAATAATTATTGATCTAATTCCATAACATGGAAAAATATATGGAAAACCATGACAAGTGAAACTCGGATCCACATTAGGACATTCTCTAAAATGAAGAAAGAACATTATCTAAAGATTTTATGAGTGAGAGTCTATCTTATTTCAAGGCCCTATTTACATTCAAAGACTATAAAATAATATATGGGGTTTAATGGTAAGTTTCGCTGGCTAAAACCCACGAGATGAGGGTTCAAATCTCATTGAGTATATATATGACCTGCTGTGTCTTGGCTAGAAGAGTAGGCGACCCCATAGCGGACGTCTCGACTCTTGTTGAGGCATAAGTTTCCTGCTATTGTGTGGCTTGCAGGCTGTAGCCTAGGTTTATAGTGGCAGCGAGTTACCGATTATCCTAGATTTAAAAAAAAATTATATAATATATATAATATATATATATATATATATATGATATGTGTTAATCCTAATATGTTATCAACAATCTATTCACTTTTAAAAACATTCAACCATTAAGCAATCAAGATCTTAAAAATGTATGTAATCCGCTATGCTTAGTTATTTATAGTTGTTTATTTCACACACAAATTTGGAGCAAAAATGAAAATACTCTTCCTAAAATTCAAAAAATGCAATATATCTTTTCTAATTATGTATAAAGAAATTATATTACCTTAACAACTTATTGATACAGTCAACAAAGTAGAAAATAATACAAATATAACTTTCTTATTTAGGAGACTCTAAAAAGGTTCATATATATATAAAGGTTCATATATATATATCTCTTACAAATGCATCCTTTAAATTACTTATATCAACTATTCTCCTACTAATGCAATACTTTTTTATTTTTATTCTGGTAAATTCAATTTAGAAAGAGACCCACACTCTCCTTTTTTATCTAGTTATAAAGATAAGGCTTTATCTCATTTACTTTGGGAATTGAGTTGACAAAAAAGTTCATAAAAAACATAAGCTTACATTCTAACCATTACACCTTATAAATTATACAACTATTGAGCAGAGTATTTGATGCAGGGTTACCCCCTGCTTACACCCACAGTATGCATATAAATGCATAGACTACATTGTCCCAGGAATTTAACTCACAAAGGAGTCAAATCTTCAACCATCAAATGGTTAAGGCCTCTTTATCCGTTCCTTTATATCAGAAGTCAATTCGGACTTCAAAAACAATTCACCCATATCTATATATCTGTCGGGTCCACTCTTCGCTCTGACCCTTTCCGTAGCTCCGATGTTCGAACCCTCCAATCGCCAATCAACGCTTTATCGCTATCGGTGCATCGACATTCCAATAACTGCTAGCCCTTAACTTCTCCAATTGTGAATTAGTGATCAAATCGCGACCGTCGATCTGTTTCGCGATCTGACAGTTGTGATTAACTCGCGCGATCACATTTTGATCAACCTCAAGGCTAGACCCTTTCCACTTCCATGCACCGATCCGATATCCTTACGGACCTGAAATGGATATAGGCCACTCTTTATAGGATTTCAAGTCTGGATTTTAAATCCGACTATGTTTTACGCTGATTCTTAGTGTAAGTTGGGTTTTTCACTTGCGAGACTTAATCTGTGTAATAAACTCTGTCGATGCCATATTTTGCTTTGCTCCTTAACAACATCATCTGGACCATTGATCTTCCAAATCCAACAGCTGTTGAGCATTGACACTTTACTCCTTCGCTCCTCCTTTTTACTTAGTTTTTATGCTAAGTCTTCAGTTCTTCTGTGGTTTTGCTCTTCTTCAAAGGTTTCAGCCAATCTATTGTTTTACTGTGCGATTCCTCCTGAGCTTGGCTTTAATCCCTCTAATGGATTCAAAGACCCATTATGGTCCTCTGAATCACTCTTCTCTTATGTAGTTCTTCAGAACTCCACCTTCTGCTTCCGTTGCACAGCTACCTTTGGGCTTTACTTTTCTGCGAAATCTCAATTCACTATTTCACCCCAGAGCTTCTCTCTGTTTCCTTAATTGGATTCAAGGATCCATTCATGATTCATCTAAATCATTATGTTCCTATGCGTCCTTGAAAGTTATGTCTGCAACCTGTTACAAAGCCTACGAATTCACAAGTAGTTCATTCATGAAATACTCTTCAACACACTGACACAGTCAAGAATAAACATCTATATATATAAATATAAACAGTCAATTACATATCCGAGACTTTGTGTCTCACACAGGCCTGTTCTTCAATATCATGGCCTCCTTCTCCTGAGCTCTACCCATAGGCTTACATTTATCCCAGAAAGTTCTATTGAACTAATTCTAGTTCAAGTCCTAGATCTAGTGAACTGACTCCTAAACGTCCTCTATTCACTTCTACTTCAATCAATTCCTAAAAGCTCTCTCTCGTTCCTCGAATCCTAAAACTGTTATAAGAGTCCCAATTGACCTCTATCTCTTTTCATTTATCCACCACTCATGTTCTCATTTATTTGAGAACATTTACAACTTCCTCTCACTATCTAATTAAATCACTTAAAGCCTAAATATTACGTTAACTTGAGACTTAGGAAACTACTTCTCTAAAGATACATGACCCCCTATGTCTACTTATTTACAATTATTTTCTCTTGGGTTGAATGCTCCTACATCAGTATTCAAGTTAGATTGCAAGCTAGAAAGTGTGACAATAATTAACTACAAAGCTGCAAGCTAGAAAGTATGACAATAATTAATTACAAGATTGAAAAATTCACTTACAAATGTTAAAGGTTCTTATGAGGGAAATGATGGATGGAAGGATGTCAGTTACTACTATTAAACATACACTTATGCAATAAATTATTATTTTTGATAGAATGCATAAGGAACAATTGCAAAACTTTATAATTGTTGAAGGCAAAATAAACGGATTATGATTACGAAGATGGCAGTGGTGGTGATTATTAACATCCATTAAGACTTTTATGGTCTATCAAATCTGAAGAAAGTAGCAGATCCTTGGGAATCATTTAGTATTTTATTTCTAAGATCGAAAGACATTAAAAGAAACATTCCAAGATAACTATAGTTTCATTGACTTAAAAGGTCAAGAAGATTGGTAGTGCGGAAAATATTTTGAAATTTATATCGAATGTTAGTCTAAAATAGACAATATGAGACAAAGGGCTTTTCATCTTCAACCCTTTTAGTTTCACGAATGTGACAAACTTTTTCACTCCCTGGTGTTTTGGGAACTGACCAGCACTTAGTTTAACTATGAAGTTTATGAGAATTTGCTCTTACTTTAGCATTTTTCATTTTCTTCTTAACATTAATCAAGACATAGAGATACTTTTGATTTTCCAAATTGGGGTTGATCACCTCCTTATAATATCTTAGTTTCCTTTTCCCCTCTAACTCTTTATCACCCCACAATTTCTCCTTCAATTTTAAGTAATGATATTTTTTATATTATCCTTATTCTATAAAATGATCTCCTTCTTTATTCCTTGGTCAAGCCAATATTGGGGATCTTTATACCATCTATGATTGAATTGAAGATGGGAGTTTTGTCTAGAGTTAGAAGTAATTTTAGGAAACCTTTTGGTTTCCATGTTGTTTAAAATCTTTTTAGAAGTCATTTTGGGGCCTAGGGCCGCCTCTTGTCCCATAAGGGCCATTGCAAATTATCCAGAATCCTTACGATCTCCTTAATGCACAAAATAGTCGTGATTATGATGAAGTTTGACGAGTTTCTAGCTGTAACCTCAAGAGAGAATAAATTAACCATCAAGAAGCATCCTGCACTTATTATAGATTTTAATTCATTATCACATCATATTGTTTTCAACCTAACAATTAATGTTTTACCCTTCTATTATAGTGCTAGGTTGGAAAGAAAGCCAATAGGTATGTGGCCTCTCATCTAACAAAAATTGTAGCTAGTCTTTGAGAATCATTGAAGAAAATAAAGAAAAACAAAGTATTAGCTTAATTCATGGGCAATGTCCACCTCCTATCGAAAAAAAATTATTGTTAGCAAGGCCCCTTCTAATACATCTCAGACTTCAACAATATTCATCTTTGTCAATGAAGGCAAAGTTGTATTTTTCATTTGGGTACGTGTTGAGTGGCTAGTATATTGTTATGTAAGAATTATTTAGTGTCATTTTAGGTTGATTAGACGAAAGGGTACCCATGGCAATACATAAGCTAAACACACTCATAGTAAATAATCATCATTCAAGTTTATTAATAAAAAATATATGTTTTCTATCATCTAATGGGATATTCGCTCCATATATCCCATGAGTTCACATTCTTCTCAAATACTTCATTGTATAGTGAGAAAATATTTGACTAGAAGAACTTTCATTAAATGACTTATGGTGTTTGCTTTCTTTCCTCCAAAGGCTTTATGCATGAATTCTAACTTCGTTTTTAAAAAAATCATTGTTTCTTGAAGCACATTACTTGTCATTCGAAGCCAAAAACAAAGAGCATAGTTCCATGTTGATATCCCCATCCTAACATATTTCCTATCATATATAGCTCAAAGCTAAAAGTAGGCGCAAATGGGCAGTGGAAAAATGGTATACTTCAAAGATGTGTTGTCAACATTGCAACATAACATAACAAGGTGTGTAATTTCATAGTTTAAAGTTCACTGAATTTTTGGTATATTCAATGGAAGAAACTAGCGAACTAGGGGTTTCTCTAGTTAGTGAGTTACCAACTTGAAAGCAAGTGGGTTGTAATTCTATGTTCATGTAGACTAGCTTGCATGGTCTTATATAGAAGAACTTGAATTAGTCAGGATGACATTTCACTCAGGTTGATATTGAGACCCAAAAGAAACTATGGAAAATATAGGAGCAATAGTGTGGGATAGGGAAGATGTTAGTGCACCTAGAGTGTCTGCATACACCTCTTCACATATTCTTACTTATCGTTGTGATGGAAATTAGGATGACAAAGTGGTTGTTTTAGGTGGGTGTAAAAAGTGGATGACCTATGATTTCATTTTTGGAGTGCCCTATATTATAATTTAAGGGGTTGCTTTTGGTTTGATCTATGTTTGAGGAATGTTTAATTTTGCACCTTGTGGAAATATCTTATGCTCTTGAAGATGCCTCATCAACATTACAATAGAGAGGGGGCATAATTTCATATCTTAATTGTAAAATGTTATTTTAGTATGTGGCATATTCTACGAAAGCAGATTCCGATTTAGATATTTTTTAGTTGATTTACAAGATAGGGTTTCTAATCAAATAAGAGTGGATATTATGGTTAGATTTTATACCATGTCTAAACTCTATTGGTTTCTTACATCAGATCCTTTTGTTGAGTAAATTATTACCAACCAAGTTGTTATGCTAGAGCTTGGGGCTATGATTTTTCGGATTTTCTATATCTATTGTTATCACATTTGAAATGTGTTTGGGACTTCAAATTTATTTGGTAGGTTGTACTTTTGGAAAATTGGTCTTGTGCGTTAAATGTCTACCCATTTCTTGAAATTCCCTTCTTGGAATCTTGTTATTCTACATTGTTTTCCTATTTTTGAGAATTCATTCTCAAAATAAATCAAATCATATTTGAGAAAGAATGGGGCTTGGTTGATATGCTAGTAAGTCAAACTCCCACGGTTTCACCAATGAGGTGAGTGTATCCATCAGTTTAATCTTTTGTTCTATCGTGAACTGAATAAAGTAAACATCATATGCAACTTGAACATGTTTCTCAATGTTGTAGTATTGTTTTGTCTAGTTAAGTACATGATAAAGTTTCCTTTAGATTTCAAAATGTTATATGTTGAATGAATGTATTTTTAATAACATGTACACAAATTTGATGTTGACATGAAATTTTCCATAATCCTAATGTTTCTTACACAAATAGTGTGAACATTCACTAAAATGTTGTCTAATTTGTATGTCTTTGGTTCTCTGAGTATTTATCTAACTCCTTTTGCAACTAATGATTTCTTATGGGTATGCAAGTGGCTAGAACATGAGGACAAATGGATGAACAAGTTTCTGGAACAAGTGCAAAAATGGTTCAATAGGTTAGCATGATTGTTTTCATGTTGCTTCCTCCTATCTTCTTGAGATTTTTCTAGGTTTATTCAAGAGTAGTTTAGGATTTTTGGTTTATTTTAGACTACTAAGGGTTGTTAAAGACTGTTCTAGTGGGTTTCAAGCTCCATATTTTGATGCTATGTTCTTATACCATGTGTAATTCCTACCCCAAGGCATTAAGAAATTTGATTATGTATCCATGAAACATTTCATAATACCTATATATATAACAATATTTTTTTTGGTATTATGAAATGTTTCATGGATACATAATCAAATTTTTTAACCCTTAACTCGTATATACTTAACTTGTAATTCCTACCCCAAGGCATTAAGAAATTGATTATGTATCTCACGAAACAATTTCCATAATACCTATATTATATATATTATATATATATATATATAATAATGTATGTATGTATGTATGTATGTATGTATGTATGTATGTATGTATGTATGTATTATGTATGTATTTGAGTATGTATGTATAACTTAACTGATAACAAAGAAGAGTACCTTGGAAATTTGTGGGGTCCTCAACTAGGTTGATTGGCCTTTATATTGTAATCCTTTAAATGGAGAGGAAGCGACTCAACTTGTCAATGGGAAAATATTAAACAAATATTTCTCCTAAAATTCAAATGAACCACTTTTGTAAATATGCAAATACTCCTTTTACTACCAATGGTTTATTTCAATTACTGTCTACTATTAATAATCAACAACATATTGCATTTTTATTTATCTATGTGATATGTCTTTATTAAAGATATTTTCATTAATAGATTGTAATAGGAAGTTATATAATGAGTATGGAGTAACTATGATGAATCAAAACCTTTATGATTAATTTAACTCTTTAAAGAGAACACCTTCTTGGAAAGTACTTAGAAATGAAGTCCTTACTCCAAAGTTTAGTTTCCCCTTCATATTAAAGAGTAATAACTTATAGGAATGGAAAATTTTAAGAAAGAAACATAAGTCGTATGTTATGATATGCATTACATCAAAAGGAATTTCATACCACCCTACTTCCTATTCACCATTGCAAAAAATTATCACAAGAGTTCCTTATCAAAAGGTGATTAATAAAGTACCTCATAGGAAGTTGAAAGCACCAAAAGGTGTGGAAAATGTATACAAACTTGTCAGGGAGTGTATACAAACTTGTGGGGGCTATGGACTCTTGCTGACACTGCGTTAATGTATAATTGATATCAAGGCAACTTTGTCGAGGCTATGGACACTCGCGGGCAACAAAGTAATGACAGGTAATAGAAAGATGAGCTAAACTAATTGCATCAAAATCATGGTTTGTAAGCTTCACTTATTATTCATATTATAATCCTATGTTCTTATTAAAATTTCTTTAATAAAATTATAACCCCTTTCACCCCTCTAGAAGGATGTAATGGAAAAGTTGCATATATAAAATTGTTTTTCTTAACCATAATGATTAGTCATAAACTAAAATTTCATGATTACATCTACAAGCTATAAAATTTTATCCCATACAATCTAATTTTAAGTTAGTACTCTTATTATTTGATTGAAAGAGATAACTAGTTCTCCCAGTGTGCCGCCAATTATTGTGTCAAGACAAAATCCCCATTTTGTACATAGTTCCTAATAAAAATGGGGACCCATTCAATTTTTTCACTTTGGCTTTAAGTTCTTTTTATGTGTTCTTCCCTTGTTTCTTCCCTTTTATTTTATTTCATTTATCCTATTTTTTTTTTATATATAAAACCTCACATTGTCATGCATTCACATGTATATCGACCTCCTTTGTATAATATGTGTTAACAATACTTTTCGCTTCTCTAAAAACGTTATAAAGCCCAAAATCGACTAAGTTATGAGTACATAGAACGAAGTTCCGTCAAATAACCTAATTTTCCCTGTTCCCCAGGAAAAAGATATTCATATCCTGTGCCATTTGTCCATAGCGCTAAGTATCTGTAAAACACTCTTGAAAAATCATTTGCAATGCAACGAGAAAATTCTTGGCAAGTACCACAAATATTCTCAACCCACGCTTTTCATCGATCCCACCAGGTTTCTGTAAAGTGCTCTATGCAAACCCTCCACTTTGAGACGAGAATTTTCCATGTTAATTTCCACATATTTTCTTGTCTCACGCTTTATCATATATGTCTTGTGCCCTACATTAGCAAAACCTAAAGTTTACACAAAAAATAAACGCGCGCAGGATGTGAATTATTTTTTTTAGATGACATTAAATTTTTTGTCCTGTGACTTCTGTTAAGCAGTGTCCCCCATCTACTGCACCTATTTTATAAAGCATACCTATGAAATAGATTCGAGCGTTATAACCATATTTGTCATGCCACTATAATGAGAGAAACCTAAGTTCAACTTACCTTAGTTGCTAGCTATAATGCATACTCTTTCCCTCTTGCTTTTACTTATAAGGGAGTTATCCCATGTTAAAAGAGTGAAATTACATAATTCAATAATTTCTCGTAATTATTTTATCAAAATTTCATAATTATGAAATAATAATTATTTCATAATTGAGAAAAAGGGTTTTAGAGTTTTTCATTCCCAAGGAGATCAACTTGACCCACTTGTGTATGAGTTACCTAGGTGTCCATTATTGTAGATGTTTTCTAACTTCTCAAGCCCCTAGATGTCTAGATACATTATCCTGGAGGATAAATTGAACCTATATAATCTCACCCTATCAAGAGGAAAGGGTCTAGATCTAGTGTACACAATATATCACGGAGCTCTAATATTGCAAGAAGTTATCCCTTTTAGGAGGAGGAGACTAGGTTGCAAGGAGAAGAGGAAGTTAATCTCATGTTTGAGGTATACTATCCGACTAGTATACAAGGAGAAGAAGAGGTTCATCTCATGTTTGATGCATACTATCTAGGTATATGTCATGTTACTATAATGAGAGTGATTCCCTTCCATATTTCCATTGTGTAATTCTATGATATATTGCACGTTGGATCTTGTTGTGCACTAATATTGCAGTTATAGAGAAGTATGAGGTCATGCTCTTTCTTGTGTGCAAGTTACATGAAAATAGTAGGAGCTAAGACCTCTATTAGATATTCTTTCAAGCTAGTTGCAACAATAGAGAAAAGGTTAGCGATAATTCTGGTAACTCCCATCATTATTCTTGTTTGATTCACATCTTAGCAAACACTTGTCTATTTTTTAGATCCTTGGGAAAGGATAATGGAGCAACAACTCCTTGTGATTGTGAAATTTCAATCACAAGGGAATTGGTGACTTCGTTAGGGAGTCTTCCCTAGTTTTGTTTATATCTCTTTTATTTTTTTTCATTCTTGGCATTTTGTTGTTCCTTTCCTCTTCTCTACAGATGTACGACCTCATAATGATCTCTAATAGTCTCATTTGCTTCATATCTGAATAGATATTAGATCCAAATCTCTCTCTCTCTCTCTCTCTCTCTCTCTCTCTCTCTCTCCAAAAGAACAAGAAAATAACAAATCACAGCTTTCAAAATTAATTATGTAATTTTCTGTACATAATTTGATTGAAATAACCACATAACTGAATTGTTCTCATAATTTCACCAAAAATTAAAAATAAAATCACCTAAAATGGAGTCTGAATAAGGAGGATATGGCTAATTGAAAAATCAACTTATTTTCTTATTTTTTTTTCCAATTTTAGAGTTTTCCTTCAAGTTGATTTGCTTGATTTTTGAGGGGGGTTTTCTTCATATATTGCTTTGATCTTTTGGATATGTATTCCTAATGTTTTTTATAATTCATATCTATATCAAGTTTGAATTAGAGCTCTTGGTTTTGAATTGGATCTGTTTCATTTTCCTATCTTGTTTGAATTGGATTTGCTTCATTCTCCTATTTTAGGGTTTCTATTGAGCATGTTTTGCTTGATTTTGGAGCACTTTTCTTTAAAATATTGTTATTACTTGTTGGATTCGTATTCCTACTATTTCTACAGTTCATATCCACTACAGATCCAGTTTGCAACACTTGTTTTGAATTGGGTTTGTTTGATTTCCATTTTTAGGGTTTTCCTTAAAGATTGTTTTGATTATTTGAGGGGCTTACCCCTAGGATATTACCTTAATTCCTTATATCTATATTCTTGATAAGAATGCTAATTCAAATATATTTCAAATCTACATTAGAGCTTTCGCCTTGAAGTGGGTATGGTCTATTTCCAATTTTGGTGTTTTCATTGAAGGATTTTATGCTTGAATTTTCTCGTTTTTAGTGACTTCTTTCTTTTCACATTTTTTGGTTGCATAATAGTGGACTTGAAAGGTATGGTTGAGTGCCTTGGATATGTTCATCATATATTATTCAAATCATTCTCATTATTTCATTCCTTTCTTGTCTTTACCTTGCATGAGTGTTAATTAGAGGTGGCTTGACCCATGTTCAGAATGTGTTGTGCACCAAAAAACCCTCAACTACTGGCCCTTCCGGAAACAACCTACAAGCATGTCATAGTCTCACCCGAAGCAGTTATGGGAGGTTGTAGAAGCAGGATTTTGTAACCAAAGTGTTACCGGAATAGTTTCCACTCGGATGCTGCTATTCCCACTAAGATGGGTGGCTATCTTAGAAACAAACAATTAAAGTCTACTATTGCTTTTTTTATGAAAATAGACAAGAGGAGAACCAAGAAGGCCAACCTAAGTCTTGCGCTTGATTTCCTCTCCTTCTTGATAGAGTTTCGCCGCTTCTTCTTCGTCTGCCCAACTTCAAAAATAACCTGTGGAATCACATAAACATACTACTATCGAAGAAACAAAGATCTATATTCATAAATAACACAGGATCATATGTGTGTTAACCATATAAATGCATATATAAGTAAACATACAAGAATATGGAGGAAAACTTGAATAGCTTTATTAAGATGAAAAGTAGCAAGAGATTACAACCATATATTCTGACCTAGCATCATCCTCCAGCAAGAAAGCCCTTCTTCACCTCAAGTAAAGCTTAGATCACCCAACACTATGAATATACACCAGAAAACCAACAACACTTCTCTATAAGATACAAAATTCCAGCCTCTGGATCGCTGTGATGAGGGATCCATATATAGGTGATTCATATTCTGGGATCTTGATTAGTGTCCTCTCTCTGATAGTTCATGATTCCACTTGGAGAATGATGATCTCTTACTCATCCTGGTCAAAACAGAGAGGCAATGTCAGAGGGAAGCTTTCTGGAAGATTCCATATCTTCCCACTCGCATTTTTGTCCTGCATTATGTCATTCCGACCAATAGCACCCTACAGAGAGAAATTCAGTATGCATCGGCACCTTGTACTTGGAAGGTGAATATGCATCGCTACCTCTGCATTGAGCTTTCAGTATGGTCTATTTTTGACCATTTATGAGCAGTTTTTCAGTGGAGAACTTCTGGGAGATGATGTAATTAGTTGACCTTGTTCCTTTAGGTAGAGCAACACTTTTAGGGACTTAGGATCCCTCAGTTTATGGACATTTATGATTGGGGTTGAAGTGCCCAAAAATGTCTATAACACAAAGGGATATCTGTGAAGTGGCGCCTTGTATTTTCTTCTACTTAATATTGGCCTTATAACTTCACATGCATAATAACCTCACGCAGATGATTAACTTAATATATTCACATTAAAACCATAAATTCTAACAAATAACATTATATCTTACAGTTATTTGCATAATTAAGTGTTGGCCGGATAAATCGTTCTTGCAGACAAGACCGATCTCCCTAGTATCAAATGATATCTAGAAACAAGCAGCACAAGCAAATCTACTTTTCTCTAAACATGTTTCAATGCATAAATGAAAACTAAGAGGTGTAATAGACCCTACCTCAGTCCAATGCTTGTTTTTGGCAGCTTTGTTCCAACAACTTCAAGCAGTTCCCTTTTAATAACCTACATACACAAACAAACACACATCAAAGAACACCTGCATAGATAATATAGTAAAACATGTTCATTATGAAGATCAAGGAGCTCATAAAATAAACCATTAGAGACAGTTCATTGAGAAAAATAAACTTGATTGTATTAAATTTATGAATAAAAGAACCTTACAACCTTTGCCTTGATGTTGCACAAGCTCTTTCCAGGGTCTAGAAGGAATCTCCTCTACTTTGACAAGCCTCACTCACTTCCCAAATGAAATGAAAGGTATGTGATCTCTCCTCTCACAAGCTCAAAAAGGAAGTCTAATTTCCAGCAGCATTTACCCTCAAGAATCTTCAGCTTTCAATCTCCCCTACAAGCAGCCCAATGCCTGAATTTATAGTGCAAATGAAAGAAGTTGTAGGTCCACCATTGAAGGGATAAGTTCCTCCTTCAATGGGATAAGCACTGCATATCATGGAGTTAGCTCCCTTAGTTATGGAATGGATGAACCAAGGTGGAGCGGACTTGCCAGCGCAATATTCCTTCTAGAAGCATTCATAAGTGACCCAAGATGAGTTTTTAAGAATGAACTCATGCCTTTTTAACTTTTACAGGGGTTCACACCCATCACTTAACAGACAGAATGGTTAGGTTTGCAGGAAACTTGACCATTGGGTGCGGCACCGCAGGCAATGCTAGGAGAAAGTGTGAAACCAGGATTTAAGATATTTTTAAGGTCTTTCTCCCATTTTCAAGGCTTGACATGAAGATCTGAGGCTTAAGACTTACAAAGGAGGCATGTATGAGTGTTGATGGACTCACACAAACTGTAGAAAGTCATGGTGACAATTTTTTGTGTAACAGATTGCCCCCTAAAGTGCGAAGTCTGTAATATATGAGGATGGTTTTTGATCATCTAATAAGAGTGAAGGACTTTATCATTTCAAGGATCTTCCTGGGGATACCCCGGTCGGAACCTGTAAAAAAATTCAACACAAAATATATATATGTGAAAATATCATTACTGAGGTAGGCATTCCCATACTCAAATCAAAACTGACTAAGAACTATCTAAAACTGCTCTGATACAGGAATGATTTTGTAATGCATCACAAGTATAGACATATGGACACAGTATGGGCGCAACCATCTATTTATGAATAGTCCACTACATAATGATAACAAAATTCCTCGCAGCCTGGATGGTGGAAACTAGATCCAGGGTCTTCATTTCTACTTCTCGAACCAGTACGATTCTATCCATGTGAATGAATGTGTCGAAGTCGAACATGTTAGAAACCACTTGATTACTAGTCAATGATGTAAACTGTTAACAAGTGTGGGAGAAACCACCAATAATGTCAATGGCTCTCAAAGTACTCATTACAATCCATGAAATGTGAATGAATGAGTTAATGTCGAACATGTCATGGAATCCTTTGATTGAAG
>APFE030924856.1:0-25098 GCA_000404065.3 Pinus taeda
GAAGGGATCCGAGGAAGGATCTAAAGGTGAGGCACTTGCTTCACAGTTTGAGTTGGATTTCACACTCTTCGCATGCATGGTTTCATCCATGATGGGAAGTGGTTGGTTTCTTGATAGTGGAGCTTCTTTCCACATGTCCGGCGAGAAAAGTTTGTTCAGTACTTTAGAGGAGAAAGATCTCCAGATACTCATAGCTATGGGTAATAATGAGAAGTATAGTGTCTCAGGTGTAGGCATGGTTATTTTTTAGAGGGAGCATGAATCTCGCTTTACCTTGATCGATGTCAAGTATGTACCAGGATTGAAGAGAAACTTGGTGTCGATCGTGATGCTGGAAGATAGAGGCTATGATGTAGTCTTCAATAAGGGAAAGGTTTTCCTTAGACACATCATCACTAGACAGGTGAAGCAGATTGGTTCATAGGTCAAGAACCTGTATGCTCTTGAGGTTCAAGATGCATGCAAAGCCTTGAGCAGCAAGGCAACTGATGGAGACTTGGTGGTTGAGAGGGAGGGTATATTACCTATCAACATGCAGAGCGAGAAGAAGTCTCAGACAATTGTGGAGGAGCCACGATTTGGTGTAGCAGCTTGAGGAGGTTGTGGAGCAGCCACAAGAGGGGAAGCTGAGTGGAGATCGAGTAGAGACATATACTCATGCAGAGACCTCCAGTAGGGGGAAACTTCGAGCGAGGTGGGTTGAGGGATCACATGCAGCCATACCTCCAGGTAGGAGGTGGGGTGATGTAGATTGATCGTCCCAAGGAGGAGGGGCAGGATCCTTGAGGTACCCAACCTCTTGGATGAGACCTTGCTACGGGAGCCCCAATGTGGAGTAGCAGGAACTGACTGATTGGGTAGAGATAGATGTGGATGAAGTGTCAGAGAGAGCGACAGTGCAGGGAATCCCAGGATAGCGCATAGCTAGCAGGCTGCAGCAATGCGAGAGGCACAAGTGTTTTGCACAGTGCTAGGTGGCACAGAGAGGTGTGCAGTGGTGCGAGATGCATGGAGATGTTGCAGTAGTGCAGATGTCAGAGAGGAAGCACTTGTCAGCAGCAGGTAGAGCTTCAACATCAAAGTATGTTCCTAGACCAACAAAGTGGTCAGTTGGGAGTGTTTTTGTTCCAAGTGTTGTTAGAGCAAGTGGACCGGGTAGATGTGTTGCATGCAAAACATTCCATAGTTACAGGATAGGGGTTGCAGATAATCCATATCTTGTTGAGAGGGAGTGTTGAAAATGCAACAAGATTATGGATCTTAGTGGAAAGAAGTCGCCTTCACTAAGTGGGCCCGCTGGGCAAGTTTTGGCGCAAAGTCTATTTTTAGATATATGGATCATGGTCTATGAGTTGCAGGATGTTGTTTATGGATGATTGGTCATGTTGGTAAAAATAGATGGACTTCTATTTTTTAGACAACAGCGGAGGTATTGTCAGTCTAAATATAGAACGGTCGAATATTATTAGCCCTTAATAATATTTGGACTCTAAACATTATCTTATTCTCTTGGAGCACTTCAGTTCGAGCTACAGATGTGGCACATGCAGCTGCCATAAGGAAATACGTGGTTCCTATGGGTTAACTTGAGCTATTGCATGGAGGACTTCAGTTAGGACTTCAGTGATTGAGTTATGTGGAGTTGGATCAGGAGTTGATGGAGTTGTGTTCAGTTTGACTTAGTTGAACTAGTTGTAGTTAGTCTAACTGGAAAATAGACTAATGTTGAGTGGTGTGAATTAGTTATTAATTAATTCACTAATTATTAACTCATAAAGCAACTGAATAATACATCAGTTAACTCAGTGCATGGACAGTTCAGTGGAGACAAGTGTTAGAGGTGAGTGAAAGGGCAAGACAGCTGTCAGTTGAGACTATAGTTGTGCATGTGATTTGCACAATCAGTGGGATTGAGTTGCCAATGAGGATTGCCTAGTGTTACACAAGGGAAACACGTGAATGGTTCAGCCATTCTCATCCATTCTCTATGCAGGATTGCGAAGTGGAGGCAGGAAAACAGCAGGGGTGATTTGAGCCAGTGATTGATTCAAATTTGTGCTGTATTGTGTGTAACAGGTGGAGCTAGTATTGTACTATGTACTGTTACATGATCGCAATCAATATAATATACAGATAGTTTGGGGTTTTTAGCGAGATGCTTTCCCCAGTGATATACTGTGTTGATATGTGTGATTGATGCTTCTATATTCACATGCAATTGTTTCTGCTTTCACAAAATTGATGATCAATGGTAGATGAGATTATGTATTATGCATGCATTCCGCAATAATGTATAATCAAGATAATCTCAGTTGAATAAGTGTCATATTATTCATAAATTTCTACATTTATGGCAGTTGATATTTTTCTTGGATTCCTCTCATCAAGAGGTGTAGGATTGATCTAATGATCATCTAATTCCAACATGTATTCATGGAGATATGAATTTATTTGTATTTCTTGACAATTTGTCAAGGTCGGCCAGCAAGTAAAACAATGATTTTTGCCCCCAACTTATCCTCCATGATTCATATAAAAGGAAGAGACCTTGTGGTATTATTCCATTCATCTCACCACACATCTTCTCTCTCTCCTACGCATTAGAAGAGGATCTCTCTCTCACACATGTGGCTGAAAGGAGGAGGCAGTTTTCTGATTGGACAGCATTGACTTAGGTTGACCTAGCTGCAAATGGGTTGATTGGACAACGTTGACTAGCGTGGATGCTTTCTTGACTGTGGTTTGTGTTGGCCAGCCTCTCCTAGGCTAGCCGCATTGCTAGACGGCCTAGCAATGACCTATTGGAGCATATGTTTGACCTGTGTTGACTGGTTAGGGCTGACTGCAATATTGTTGTAGTGCTGACTCTTGTTTGACCTCCTTGCGTTGACTGTATTGAGCTACCCATTATTGCTGTTGGAGGCCGAGTTCTCCAAGTTTGTCTTGAAGTCACTTGGGATCTGTTTGACTAGCTTTGACCTTGCTGATTTGGATTTCACTGTTGCTGTTGTAAAAACAAAGATTTGTGATATTGTACTATCTCTCCCTCTGTTGAATTATTGAAGAATATAGAAGAATTGATCAAAGGGTTTCCCTGCATTGGGGTTTGTCCTTAGCTGGTGCCACATCTTGGGTCTCCTGTCTTGGCTTGTGTTTTGTTGTTTATATTTATGTTCTATTGCATTTTACTATCATGTTGATGTGATCAATACTGGAAATTGATATTGGGCTAATAAGAAGATTTGAAGTAAATTGCTCTTAAGCATAGAACATACCATAATTTAACATGGTACCAGAGCTGAGGTGAAGACAAAGCCCAAACAAGAGCAAGAGCAATCACCGAAGGCAGTTGGAGAAATTCAAAAGGCTTCATGGGTTCCTCATCACACTTCCCCGCCAAAGACAAGCTCCGTGAGAAGTCTGACTATCACAGATGGAAGATGTCTCTTGATCTAACATTGGAAGAGCAAGAAGTGTTGGACCATGTGAGGGGTAGAATTACGGAGCCTCCATCAAATGCATTGGCTTCTACAATGAACAAATACACTAGGGGTGAGACTCAATTGACAAGCGTCTGGTGGCCTACATTTCCAAGTTGAACACCTCCAAGGAGATCTACGATAGGCTGGTAAGCTTGTTTAAAGTTAGTGATGCAGATTTGGTTTTGTTCCTCAAAAACAAGTTAAAGGATATTAAGAAGGGCAAGGATGAAGATATTCAATGCTACTTCTTAAGGATCATTGATGATCAAGAATGATCTCCTACCAATTGGAGAAGTCATTTCTGATAGGGAACTAACCATCACTACACTTGGAGGGCTCCCATCCGAATGGTATGTATTTAGAACCACTCTTCTCAACAATGATTGAATTCTGGGATTTGAAGAATTGATGTTGAGATGCATTCAAGAAGAGACAAGGATGGTGGAGCAAGAAATGCCTTCAAGCAAAGGCAACCCCACTTCTTTCTCCTCTCATGCCAAAAGGAAAAATAATTTTGGGTTTTAATTACCACTACATGTCAACTATCCATAACAGTACACTCCCTTTTTCGCAAAAGGTAGTGCTTGATCATCATGTCCGTGCCATTCAACTCCCATCATCAGCTTGATCGTGTTATGTTGTAAACCCAGTCTGCATGTGTAAATTGTAAATAATCTTAGCAGATCTGAGTCATGTATATAAATTTCCTAGGCAAACCTAATTTTCTAGTGATAATCTACGTTCCGGAAGGTTTTTTGTCTCACCGACCCATGGTCGGCAGAGTTTTCCTTCAGCCTAACCCCAAAGCCGGAATGGATTTTGTCATTAGAATCTTAGGGGAATCCTAGTGTGCTTCGAGTCTATGTAAAATTAATTTGGAAATAATCCTAATTATTTGGTTAGGTTATTACAAATTGCTTGATCTGCTAGATTATATTTGTGTCGCAGAACTCGGTGGTCTATGAGAGGGTCTATGTCAAATGGGTTTTCTCCCCTGAGATGTAAATTGTAAAAGTCAATGATGTAAAGAGTCTTGAGGGTTAGAAAAGTTCTATCCCCTCATAAACTACTGGTCCTAGGTGTTTTTTCCAAAGGCTAAGTTCGAGGGTCTGGTAAAAAATAATAAAAAAATAATAAAATAATTAAAATAAAATTTAAAAATAAACTAAAAAGATAAATAAAATTTGAAAAAATAAATACAAAAAATAAAATAATAATAAGTCAAAGTTTTGAGGAAAGAAATGCAAGATTTTAATTTTTTAATATATTAAAATGCATTTAAAATTTCAACGGATGAGATTAAAAGATATTTTGATCCTCATCGACGGTCGAGATCATTTTGACATGGATCACTCAAACTAGCCGTTGGGAAATTTTCCTTTAAATAGGGTGTCAGGGGTCATTTGAGATCATTGGATCTGTGAGTCTTGTGCAAAAGAAAGCTCTCTTGTAGTCATTTTTCATGTGCAATAAAGAAAGACTTTGGGGTTGAAACCTTGCTGGTGTTACTTTTATGGAAATGCTATAAGATGTTCTGTTTTTCTGCATAAATTTATTTTCAGCCATTGATGATAGCTTGATGAAGAGTGATTTTAAACACAGGGATCTTGTTTAGTCGCTAGGGTTTGAATGGTAGTTAAATTTCTAAATATGATGGCAGGTATCTCCATTAGATCTGGATTTTAGTATCGTTTTCTCCCTCTTTGTTAATGGTTGAATTAAGCTGTGCAGGAAATACTTTTTTTAAGATTACCGGGCATTCGGGGAAGTTCTCGGCTGAACCAACCAACTCCCGGATTGCATTTTCTAAAAGGCCCAGCCAGTTTTGACCCCGAGCTTATCATTGGAAATTTTTTGGTGAATGCATGAAGGGTCTCCTGAAGCACCTTATCTTAAAATCAAAAACTTAATAAGATTTCTATGGCATACTAATAAATCTGGCTATTTAGAGTCTTTAAATTGTGAATATTGTAATTATGTCGCTGGTTTTAAGGTTTTTAGTTTTGTTTCTTGCACATTTTATTCCTGGGTTTTCAGTTTTTGTTATTGTAGGTTGCAGATCGGAAGGAAACGTTTTGTCTGAAATCAGATCTAGGCCCTGGAGGGTAAGATCTGGACTCAGGATCAACTCTGGCAGGAATATTCACTTCAGATCTGGAAATTTCTTGTGGGGTTTTTCATCAGGGAAATCTGAAGCGGATTGATTTAAAAATTTTAACTTTTCTGAAGAATTTTCAGGGTTTTCAGGTTGTCTCTCTGTTGCTACTTGTTGTTGTCGGGGGTTTCATTGTTGTTACATAGAAATTTTTCGATTTTTTTTAGAGGCAACAAACGCTACAAGGGAATCACTGCCACCTCAATCGCTCCCATCTCCTCTGCTGCAGTCCAAAATCTGCCTCCATCGAATGCCCTCCAGCTTGCATGGAGAATTTTTTTCTTGTTTCACGCGTTGGCAATTTGCTTCACACTGTCACTGTGGCCTTATTCTAGCTATACGCTGCTCTCCATTGCCACCCACACAGCTCCTTATTCCTCCACCCACGCTTCTTCTCGTAGCCAGCTCTCTCATCTAGCCTCACCCTTCACACTGTCACCTTCATCACTTGCGTATTTTCTCTGAAAACCCTCACGCAACTCTTTGCCTATGTCTTCCTTCCAACATCCATCTTCTCCACACTGTCCAACAGAACCCGCAGATTCCTTCTGCTCTCCCTCTCTGCATCCATATCCACTATTCCCCTTCATTGCAGCTCTTTTCTTAGCCAAGTCTCCACGCTACCCCTTACATGTCTGCCTTATTTCCAGCTCCACACGTCTATCCATCCGTGCATCCCCTTCCACCCTCCACGCTTCCTTTCCATGCCCATCAGCTTCCCACGCAGCCATTCGAAACCTTGCGGATGCCCTGCAGCTGCAAACAAAACAATTCAATTTTTTTTACATGGGTTAGGGTTTCTTTTTATTATTATTGTGATACGTAGTCTAGGTTTGTAATGTTTACGTTAGGATTAGAATGTAATTTTTCTTTTATAAAGTTTTGTATACTTAGATTTCATTTCTTTTAAATTTAGATTTTGTTTTAACTTTAAAAAAAAAAAAATTAAAAAAAAAATCAATTTTCATTTTTTATATATACGATAAGGTATTAGTTTTTAGAATTAGATTTTTTTTGTTCAGTTTTGTTTAATTTAAAAATACAAAAATATGAAAAATATGAAAAAGGCATAAAAAAGTTCCTTTTAGGTTTTAGATTAGGCTTTAGTTTAGATTAGATTTTAATTCTATTTAGGATTTTAGTTTTGTTTTATTTTGATTTTAAACTTGGAATTTTAAAAAATATAAAAATATATAAAATTTAATTTTTTTTTTTTTTTTTTTAAAGATTAACAAAAAATTGAAAATTCATTTTGATGTCTTTTGTGGTATTTATGTTCCACTTCTCTATAGTTAAATGCGCTTAAATGTTTATTTAAAGATTATCTATTGAAAAGTGGTGAATCATTTTGTGAGCTGGTTAGCATTTGAATTTCATGGTTGAGTAATGAAATTTGATCTTTTGAAGTTTAATTGCTAAGGCATTGCGCATCTGGTGAAATTAATCATTGCTTTGATTATATAATGCTCGTTACATGTCGGATATTTTGCAAATATTTGCAAGCAATCATTAAATTACTTCATAAGTAACAACAATTGATTAATTACTTTGTTTTCATTGACTCCATAAGGCACTGGTCTTAAGCATTTAAAGATTTAATTCTAAAATCGATCAAGCGCTAGTTTTCCCCTGCTGTGTCTCCCAAGCCAGTTGATTCCCAGTTGGTCTTCATTTACCCCATAGGGTCTACCCCCTTAGCTTGCTTCAGGGAGACAGCTTAAACGAAGGGATCAAGGATCAGGGTGACAGCCCCGGTCTGAGCGTTGTTGCTCTGCTTGGAAAATCTGTGCGACAACATTTTTTGGCGCCGTTGTCGGGGAACAGAGTTTTTCTGTCCCTGGCGTTTCAACGAGATTTCATCTTCATTCTTCTCTCTCATCTGGAATCTGGAATCTTTTCATTTGAGTCGGCAAGGTCAACATTTTTGGCATCATCTCATCTTTTCCACCATTCATTAGCCTGTCAAACGGCCAACATTCTTTGGCGTCATTTGATCTTTTCATCACCTTATCTTTTGTCATATCAGAAACTACTTTTCAGTTTGTTTCTTGTTTGGGTGGCGACTCCATTTCTTTTATTTTTCCTAGACAAGAAGCCTCCTTCATATCTTCTTGTTTGTTGCTTTTTGGATCCTAGAATTAGATTCATTGTTCAAGTGGCGACTCCACTTCTTTCATCTCTTGATTCTCTTGAGCAGAGATCTCTTTCTATCATCCATTTTGTCCCTCATTATTCATCATGGATTATTCGTTTACCCCATGTCATTTTACTGATGTTCTCCATGATGTTTCGGAAGTGGCTATTTCTAAATTACCTTTGTTCTTGGGTGGTGATTCAGTCGTTGTTAGAAAGCACTTATGCAAGTTTACTCGTATAATGATCATATATTGTAGATCTCCTCAGTATGGTCATGAAGATGTCAAAATGCATCTATTTGTCCTTTCTTCAGAGGATGATGCTTTGAATTGGTTTAATAATTGTCTTGAAGATTCTTTCACTTCTTTACAAGACATTTTCAATGCTTTTAAAGATAGATATGGTTATCAAGATAGCTCGTCTTTTACCCCTAAAATTGTGCAACAGAATGAAAGTAATCTTATGAAAAGTCCTGCTGTCGATAAAAGATTTCAAGACAATTCTTCATATCAGAATGTGCCATCCACCTGTACCATTGCAGATCAAATCCATGGTAGTGGAAAATTAGGGACAAATTGTAAAATCAGTGTCGACAATGAAAGGTAAAATCAGAATCAAATTATAGAAGAACTAGTGTGGCTGGTAAAAAATATGGAGATCAATCAAACTAATTATGCCAATGATATGATAACTTTATGCACCCACCTGGAAAAACGTGATAAGGAGATAGAAATCATGAAAATTAAACACTCTGATCACGTAACTGACATGCAAAGTCAGCATGCTAAGGAAATTGAGACCATGAAAGCTAATCATGACAGGGAAATTAATTTTATGCAAAGGAAGTTATCAATCTTAGAGGAAAATATGACGATCATGGAACTCAATCATTCAAATCAAGTGACTGCTAGGGAAGAAAGTTTTCAAGAAGAAATAAGTGTTATTCAGAACAAGTTGTCAACTATGGATGATGAAATGACCATCATGAGATTCGATTATAATAATGAGTTGGCTACCCCGCAAGCAAATCATAAGAAAGAGATAAACTTTATGCAACATTGTTGGATGACCATAAAGGAAAAGGACGACAAAGTAATAAAAGATATGGAAGCCAGTCAAATATGTCTTCAGAATAAGTCATTGACCATGGAAGAAGACCGTGCCAGGGAAATCAATGCTATGAAGGTTGAACACTCTAGTCAGATGGATGCCATTAAAATACAGGTTCAAAAGTTTCAACAGCCGTCGGAGGATGAAAGAAACCAGGGAATGTCAATAGATCAAAAGCCTCCTTATCTGCTGCAACAAGCTCCATCTTATTATGAGGTCCTTTGTTCCACTGAAAAGTGGCTAATCGAAAGTGACCTGGATAAAAGGGAAATTATTAATCAAGTTGATGCTCACACGGTTAATCCACCAGTCATAGAAGATCAAGTTATAACTCATGGCACCTGTGAGATTGATCCATCATCCTTGACAGGGCAGATGCAGAATGAAGAAAGACATGTCACGCATATCTTACATACTTCATCTGAGAGCTTTGAAGCAGAAAGTTCCACATCATCAGTGATACAGCTTGCCACAAAGAAAAAACACAAAAGAAAGAGAATGAGAAGAAGATTTGATGCATTAGTTGGCCACGAGCAACTTGATTTTTGGATAGGAAAAAGCCCTACTGTATGCAAAATTGGACATGGCACATCCAAGAAGCAACCGACAGATTTGCCTGAAAACAGGAAAATGCTCAGTATACACTATATTGAACACATATGATGCCATGGGGCATCCTCTGTATTTCTAACCCTACTCCTTGATTTTTTCAGCATTTTCATTTTTGTTTTAGGATTAGATTTACTTTTCATGTTATTAGATAGTTAATAAATGAAGAGCTTATATCTTTCCTGCGATTAATGTTATATGATGATTTTTGGATGGACGCTACTTATGTTTTGTTGTGTGTTGCGTTGATGCAGATTCTGGATTCTCACATTCCTACAATGCAACAACGTGTCCCCAAGTAGAGCTAGATGTTGACCACTACATGTCAACTACCCATAGTAGTACACTCCCTTTTTTCACAAAAGGGTAGCGCTTGACCATCGTGTCCGTGCCATTCAACTCCCACCATCAGCCTGATCGTTTTATGTTGTAAACCAAGTTTGCATGTGTAAATTGTAAATAATCTTAGCAGATCTAAGTCATGTATGTATATTTCCTAGGCAAACCTAATTTTCTAGTGATAATCTACGTTTCGGAAGGTTTTTTGTCTCACCGACCCATGGTCGACAGAGTTTTCCTTCAGCTTAACCCCAAAGCCAGAATGGATTTTGTCATTAGAATCTTAGGAGAATCCTAGTGTGCTTTGAGTCTATGTAAAAGTAATTTGGAAATAATCCTAACTATTTGGTTAGGTTATTACAAATTGCTTGATCTGTTAGATTATATTTGTGTTACAGAACTGGGTGGTCTATGAGGGTCTATGTCAAATGGGTTTTCCCCCTTGAGATGTAAAATTGTAAAAGTCATGATGTAAAGTGTCTTGAGGGTTAGAAAATGTTTTATCCCCTCATAAGTCCTAGGTCCTAGGTGCTTTTTCCAAATGCTAAGTTCGATGGTCCAGTAAAAATAATAAAAAATTATAATAATAAAAAAAAATTAAAAAGAATAAAATAAATTTTGAAAAATAAAATAAAATAATAATAAGCAAAAGTTTGAGGAAATAAATGCGAGATTTTAATTTTTTTAATATATTAAAATGCATTTAAAATTTTGACGGATGAGATTAAAAGAGATTTTGATCATCATCGACAGTCGAGATCATTTTGACATGGATCACTTGAACTAGCCGTTGGGAAATTTTCCTTTAAATAGGGTGTTAGGGGCCATTTGAGATCATTGGATCTGTGAGTCTTGTGCAAAAGAAAACTCTCTCGTAGTCATTTTTCATGTGCAATAAAGAAAGACTTTGGGGTTGAAATCTTGTTGGTGTTACTTTTCTGGAAATGCTGTAAGATGTTTTATTTTTCTGCATAAATTTATTTTCAGCCATTGGTAATAGCTTGATGAAGAGTGATTTTAAACGCAGGTATCTTGTTTAATCGCTAGTGTTTGAATGGTAGTTAAATTTCTGAATATGATGGTAGGTATCTCCATTATATCTGGATTTTAGTATCGCTTTCTCCCTCTTTGTTAATGGTTGAATAAAGTTGTGCAGGAAATCCTTTTGTTGAGATTATCGGGCATTCGGGGAAGTTCTCGGTTGAGCCAGCCAACTCCCAGATTGTATTTTCTGAAGATCCCAACCAGTGTTGACCCCGAGCTTATCATTTGAAATTTTCTGGTGAATGCATGAAGGGTTTTCTGAAGCACCTTATCATAAAATCAAAATCTTAAAAATATTTCTTTGGCATACTGATAAATCTGGCTATTTATAGCCCCTTTAAATTGTGAATGTTGTAATTACTTAGTTGGTTTTAGGGTTTTTAGTTTTGTTTTTTGCACATTTATTCTTGTGTTTTCAGTTTTTGTTATTGCAGGTTGCAGATCGTAAGGAAACGTTTTGTCTGAAACCATATCTAAGCCCTAGAGGGTAAGATCTGACCTCAGGATCAGCTCTGGCAGGAATATCCACTTCAGATTTGGAAATTTCTTGGGGGGTTCTTCATCAGGGAAATCTGAAATAGATTGTTTTAAAATTTTTAACTTTTCTGAAGAATTTTGAGGGTTTTCAGGTTGTCTATCTGTTGCTACCTATTGTTTCCAGGGGTTTCATTGTTGTTACAGTGAAATTTTACGATTTTTTTCTTAAAGGCAACAAACGCTGCAAGGGAATCGCTGCCACCTCAATCACTCCCATCTCCTCTGCTGCAGTCCAAAATCTGCTCCATCGAATGCCCTCCAGCCTGCAAGGAGAATCATTTTCTTGTTACACGCCTTGGTAGTTTGCTTCACGCTGTCGCTGTGGCCTCATTCCAGCTATACGCTGCTCTCCATTGCCACCCACGCAACGCCTTACTCCTCCACCCATGCTTCTTCTCGCAACCAGCTCTCTCATCTACCCTCACCCTTCATGCTGTCACCTACATCACTTGCGTATTTTCTCCGAAAACCCTCACGCAACTCTCTGTTTGCGTCTTCCTTCTAACGTCCATCTTCTCCACGCTGTCCAGCAAAACCCACGGATTCCTTTTGCTCTCCCTCTCTGCATCCATATCCGCTATTCCCCTTCATCGCAACTCTTTTCTTAGCCAAGTCTCCATGCTGCCCCTTACATGTCTGCCTTATTTGCAGCTCCACGATGCTATCCATCCACACATCCCCTGCACCCTCCACGCTTCCTTTCCACGCCCATCAGCTTCCCACACAGCCATTTGAAACCTTGCTGATGTCTCGCAGCTGCAAACAAAACAATTCGATTTTTTTTACATGGGTTAGGGTTTCTTTTTATTATTATCGTGATACGTAGTCTAGGTTTGTATTGTTTACGTTAGGATTAGAATGTAATTTTTCTTTTATAAAGTTTTGTATACTTAGATTTCATTTCTTTTAAAATTTAAATTTTGTTTTAACTTTAATTTTTTTTTAAATAAAATATCAATTTTCATTTTTTATATATACGATAAGGTATTAGTTTTTAGAATTAGATTTTTTAATTTTAGATTTCATTTTATTTGTATATATTTATTGTTTATTTTAAGTTTCATTTAGTTTAGAATTAGATTTTTTTTGTTCAGTTTTGTTTCATTTAAAAATACAAAAATATGAAAAATATGAAAAAGGCATAAAAAAGTTCCTTTTAGGTTTTAGATTAGACTTTAGTTTAGATTAGGTTTTAATTCTATTTAAGGATTTTTAGTTTTGTTTTAATTTTGATTTTAAACCTTAAGATTTTTATAAAAAATATATAAATAATAAAAATTAAAAAGTTAATTTTTTTTGAAAAGATTAACAAAAAATTGAAAATTCATTTTGATTTCTTTTGTGGTATTTATGTTCCACTTCTCTATAGTTAAATGCGCTTAAATGTTTATTTAAATATTAGCTATTGAAAAGTGGTGAATCATTTTGTGAGCTGGTTAGCATTTGAATTTCATGGTTGAGTAATAAATTTTGATCTTTTGAAGTTTAATTGCTAAGGCATTGCACATCTTTTGAATATCTTTCATCTGGTGAAATTAATCATTGCTTGGATTATATAATGCTCGTTACATGTTGGATATTTTGTAAATATTTGCAAGCAATCGTTAAATTACTTCATAAGCAACATCAACTAATTAATTACTTGGTTTTCATTGACTCCATAAGGCACTGGTCTTAAGAATTTAAAGATTTAATCCTAAAATCGATCAAGCGTTGGTTTTCCCCTGCTGTGTCTCCCAAGCTAGTTGATTCCCAGTTGGTCTTCATTTATCCCATAGGGTCTACCCCCCTTAGCCTACTTCAGGGAGAGGACTTAAACGGAGGGATCAGGATCAGGGTGACAGCCCCCAGTCTGAGCGTTGTCACACTGCCTGGACAATCTGTGCGACAATATGTCTTAAGGTCATTTCAAAGGAAAGACCGGATCTAAGGGTGGAAGGAAGGGAAGATGCTTCGTTTGCAATAAATTTGGCCACTATGCAAGGGAGTGTCCAAATAGAAAAGACACATCACATGATGATGATGATCAAAATTACTCCAGGGGAAATTCCAACCACAATCAAAGGAATGGTAGGTCCAATGGCGAAGGAAAGAGGAATGCAGGAAATCAAGGAGTGGTCAACTCTCCAAGAAAGCAAGGAACTCCAAGTATGAATCAAATTTTGTTAACAATAAGCAAGATGAATATTATCTGATATTGTCCTTCTCCACTACCTCTCCTCCAGACTCGTTGGGCAATTGGCTTATTGATAGTGGCACCTCAAGGCACTTCACTGGTTACAAGGAAGCTCTTTCTAATCTGATAGAGAAGGAGACAAACTTGGAGATTATTCTTGGAGACAATTCCACCTATCCCGTAAAGGGTGTAGGGAATGTTACTTTTCAATTAAATCAGGGTAACATAATTCATTTGCAAGAAGTCCTATATGTACCTGATCTCAAGAAGAACCCAGTGCCCATTTCGGCAATGGAAGACAAAGGCTACAAGGTGGCCTTCATCGATGGCAAGGCACATGTGTGGAAAAATAATTTTAAATATGCTTCCACTCTTGGGTTTCGAGTTGACTCTTTATATCAAGTTGGTGGAAGTCCGTTGGGAGTCATGTGTTGCGACACATCTCTTTTGTTTGAACTATGGCACCGGAGGTTTGCCCACCTTCATTATAAGGTTCTACCTGATGTGTGACATGGTGACAGGGATGCCCAAGTTCAAAATAGAGCATGAAGGTGTATGTTCGGGATGTGCCGAAGGAAAGCTCAAAAGATGACCACTCCCCTCTAGCCATAGCAAGACCTCTGACATTTTGCAGTTGGTTCACTCTGACATATCTAGTATGATGCCCGAGAACTCTTTGGGAGGATATCTATATTATCTCACTTTTAAAGATGATTATTCTCACAAGACTTGGATATACTTCTTGAAAAAGAAGGATGAAGTGTTCTTTTGGTTCTGTCACTTCAAAGCCTTGATCGAGAATCAAATTGAGAAGAGGATCAAGATTTTAAGGAATGATAATGGGACCGAATATGAATCTAATGAGTTCCATGACTTTTGCAAAGAAGCTGGCATTAAGAGGGAGACGACAACACCATACACTTTTGAGCAGAATGGTGTGGCAGAAAGGAAGAATCGTACGACTGTGGAAGTCGTTCGTGCCATGCTCCATGATCAAAGGCTTCTGAAGTTTCTATGGGCCAAAGCTGCAAATACCGCCATATATGTTCAAAACCGATGCCCTCATCAAGCATTGGATTCCAAGACTCCCGAAGAGATGTTCACTAGTAAGAAAAATAATGTCTCTCATTTTAGAATTTTTGAAAATCCCAAATATTTTCATGTGCCGAAAGAGAAAGAAAGAAAATTGGGTGCATCTAGAAAGAAGGGAATCTTCGTGGGCTATAGCGAAAATTCTAAGTGCTATATAATCTATGTGGATGGTCAAAGGGAAGTCGATATAAGTCATGATGTCACCTTTGATGAAGATATGGCTCTTAGCAAGGTTGACAATCTTCCTATTCTAAGCAAAGATAAAGATGCTAACACCAGGAAGTCGGATGAGAAGGAAGATGAGACGATGCCCGATGTGGAAGAATCTATGGACCCTATTGATCCCCCTCCGCAAGAGCCTTCCTCTTCTGGAAAGACCCCCTCATGGCTTAAGGGGACTCTTGAAGATGCCAAGAGACATATTGCACCTAGAGGGACTTTCTGTGAAAGTAAGAAGTTGACAAGGTATATTGATACTTGACTATTATGAGCACCATCACTCAAAATGAGGCTTCATCGTTCAAAGAAACCGTGAAGCATCATGTATGGAAGGATGCTATGAATGAGGAAAACGAGTTCATCATGAAGAATGATATCTGGGAAGTGGTCCCCAGACCCTAGGACAAAACAACTGTCACCTCAAAGTTTATAAAATCAAGCATGGAGATGATGGGAGTGCTGAAAAGTATAAGGCTCACTTTGTTGCTCGAGGATTCTCTCAAAAGGAAGGTGTAGATTATGATGAGATATTTGCACCTGTTGCCCAATACACCACCATCCGCTCGATCATAGCCCTTTTCGGTTCACAAGGATGGAACCAACATTAGATGGATCTCAAGACCGCATTCTTGCATGATTCGATTAAAGAAGAAGTCTATTTGGAACAACCCGAGCAATTTGAGATTCATAATCAAGAATCTCACGTATGCAAGTTGAATAAAGCTCTCTATGGGTTGAAGCAAGCACCTCGAGCTTGGTATGAGAGGATCGATAGCTACTTGATGAAGTTGGGATTCACTAGGAGTGAAGCCCATCCAAACCTTTACTTTAAGGTTGAAGATGATAAACCTCTCATACTGGCGTTGTATGTTGACGACCTCTTTCTGACAGGTGCAAACCCTCTCATTCACAAATATAAGAGGGAGTTGGCTTCCGAATTTGAGATGAAGGACCTAGGAATAATGCACTATTTCCTAAGGCTGGAGGTCTGGCAAAAGGCAGGAGAAATTTCCTATCTCAAAGAAAATATGTGGTGAATTTATTGGAGAGATTTGGTATGGTGGAATGCAAGCCCATGAATATCCCAATGGAGCTTAACTTTAAGAAGTTATGTGGTAGTGCTGTCGGACTTGTTTTGAGAAATGTTTATGAGTGTCGTCAACTCATAGGAGAATTGATGTTCTTGGTGAAATCCCATCCAGATATATGTTTTGCAGTCAACACGTCGAGCCAATATATGGTTGAGCCTCATCACTCACATTGGATTGGTGCCAAGAATATTTTGAGATACCTTCGGGGCACGATCACTCATGGGTTAAGATACACTATCGAAGATGTGAGGCTACATGGATATTCCGATGCTAATTGGGCAGGCAGTGTGGTGGACTGAAAGAGCACTTTCGGGTGTTGTTTCTCTTTGGGTTCCACCTCGATATCCTGGATGAGCAGGAAGCAAAAGTCCGTGGCTGTGAGCACTACTAAGGCAGAGTACATTGCTACAAGTATGGCCTCTTGTGAGGTTGTCTGGTTCAAGAAGCTCTTTAGTGAGCTGTTTGGACTTACGCTGGATACTACCGTGATCCTCTATGACAACCAGAGTGGGATTCATTAATCAGAGAATCCCGTATTTCATGATTACTCGAAGCACATTGATATCAGGTACCACTTTATCTGGGATATGGTACAAAGAGGAGCAATAAGGATCCATCATATTTGAATTGATGAGCAAGTTGCCGACATTCTGACGAAGACCCTGAGAAAAGTCAAATTCTTGACTTTCCGAGAACGACTAGGAGTCGTGGAGAGACCCTCTTATGAGGGTCCTATATGATGCATACATTGAGCTCTGGGAGCCCTAAGGGGCTTGGGGTACTTCTTGGAGGGACAAGCGACCATAGGGTGACTCACCCTCCCCTAGTGGTGCGCTATGTACAGGGTGAATGATTCAGCCTTCCCCTAGTGGTGCGCTATGTACAGGGTGAATGATTCAACCTTCCCCTGTGATACCCTATGGCAACATGTAGGAATGATGAGTGGTTAAACCTTCTCCTGCTGAGACATCCTACCCATGCAGTCTGGGACTCATGGGAAGTACCTCTCATCTTGCCAATGAGTAGGGAAATGAAGATAGGGACCATAGTAGTATTGATAGACGCATCGTGTATCTACTGTACTCCCTATACTAGGATGACATTGATTTGGGATCAATTGGAACTGACTTAGGGTCAGTAAGAGTGATATAACTCGCTCTCTTTTGGAACTAGCTTAGGGTTAGTAAGAGTGATATAACTCGGTCTCTTTTGGAACTGACTTCGGGTCAATAAGAGTGGTATGAGACACTCTCTTTATTTGGAACTGACTTCGGGTTAGTAAGAGTGCTATTAGACACTCTCTTTTATATGGGATTGACTTCAAGTCAATAGAGGATGGTATGATACATTACCGATCATTTCTTCTTATTCATAGTTCAATGAAGCAGAGCAAAGAAGCACAGGGCAGTGCATTTGATGGTAGAGATAGTACCGACAGACAGATGGATTAGCAGATGGAGTTCTCCCTAGTTGAGAGGGAGTGTTAAAATTGGCAAGTAGGTCCAAACTCCATGTGGGTCACCTCATTTATGGCAGCTGATATTTTTCTTGGATTCCTCTCATCGAGAGGTGTAGGATTGATTTAGCGATCATCCGATTCCGACATGTATTCATGGAGATATGAATTTATTTGTATTCCTTGACAATTTGTCAAGGTCGGCCAGCAAGTAAAACATTGATTTTCGCCCCCAACTTATCCTCCATGATTCATATAAAAGGAAGAGACCTTGTGGCATTATTCCATTCATCTCACCACACATCTTCTCTCTCTCCTATGCATTAGAAGAGGATCTCTCTCACACATGTGGCTAAAAGGAGGACGCAGATTTCTGATTTGGCAATGTTGACTTGGGTTGCCCTAGCTGCAGGTGGGCTGACTGGACAATGTTGACCAGTGTGGAGGCTTTCTTGACTGCAGTTTGGGTTGGACAGCCTCTCCTAGGCTAACCGCATTGCGGGATAGCCTAACGTTGACCTATTGGAGCATATGTTTGACCAACGTTGACTAGTTAGGGTTGACTGCAGTATTGTTGTAGTGTTGATTGTTATTTTACCTCCTTGCGTTGACTATTTTGAGCCGTCCATTATTGTTGTTGGAGGCTGAGTTCTCCTAGTCTGTCTTGAGGTAACTTGGGAGCTGTTTGACCAGCTTTGACCTTGCTTATTTGGATTTCATTGTTGCTGCTGTAAAATCACATATCTGTGATATTGTACTATCTCTCTCTCTGCTGAATTATTGAAGAATATAGAAGAATTGATCAAAGGGTTCCCCCGCATTGGGGTTTGTTCCTGGATGGTGCCACATCTTGTGTCTCTTGTCTTGGATTGTCTTCTGTTGTTTACATTTATGTTCTATCTGCATTTTACTATCATGTTGATGTGATTGCAATACTGGAAATTGATATTGGTCTAATAAGAAGATTTGAAGTAAATTGCTCTTAAGCATAGAACATACCATAATTTAACACAAACCTATCTCAAGAAGAACCTCGTTGGATCAAGGAAAGGGTGTCTTCATGAGAGAAGATTATCTCTAAGTAAAGAGGAAGCATATCACATCAAGAAGCTCACCTGAGAAAGAACTATCTCTAGACAAAGATAGAAGAAGGAGGAAGAAGTGTTGGGAAGCAAAGTGTCGGAAGGAGGAAGCCTATGTGATGGGAACAAAGGAAGGACTTGACTTGTGCTTGGAGGATATTCTTGTCAGGGGTCTAGGGTTTGGCATTGATCAATAAGAAGCTTCAATAAGAGAAAACTTACCAAAGGGTTTTCCTCTCAAAAGAAGAGAGGTTTTGGCCCTGGCAGAGAGCCAACATCATGTGTTCTTGTTCTTATGTTTTTGGTAGCAGTTTGATGAAGTATATACACATGCATTAATAACAAGAAGAAGAAGAAGATTAAGCTAACAAGAAAAAGTAAAAAAGACTCCACAAATTGTTATCAAGTCAAGAAGAATCACATTACACCTAATTGCCCTAGATTCTTCAACATGGTATCAGAGCTAAGGTGACACATCAAGGAAAGTTAAACTCAAGAACACTTATCAATGAATGACATCTACAAGGTTGAAGCAACAAGCCTATAAGTATCCATCACTTCAAGGACAAGAAGGTCTCCAATCCACCATTCATCAAGGAAGTCTACATAGCAAGAAGAAGAGTCTTACATAAAGGCACCTACAAAGAAGATCAGATTGGAGCAGTACCTACATCAACCTACAAGTCATCAAGCAAATTTTATCATCAAGAAAGTCCACTTGGAGAAGGCAACTTGAAGAACATCAAGATCAAAGGAAGGCAAGCCATCAAGGCTTCAAGGAGGAAGCAAATCCATTACATCTCAAAAATCTATCAAGTAAGTATATGTCCCCTTCTAAATATACATCAATGTCTTTTTGCAAAGAAAGCAACAAATTGGTGGGTACCAATAACTTTCTTGCATTGAAGAAGAGGACTGATCTACTTCTCAAAGAGAATGAACTCCTAGAACATGTCAAAGGGAATATGTAAAGTTCCTAAGTAGGAATATTAGTGATATTTAAACAAATAAACAGTGTAACAACATAAAATTAAAAACAATCATTACACATCCATGGAAACACTGTAAATCTAGAACTACTGAGGCATATATTATAAATTATGAGAGCAATGGGTACAATATAAATGTAGTGGTGCACCTGGGCTTGTCTCAAGGACAAGCTGGACTAAACCCAGGTGATGGAATAACTGAGATGATGGTCGCTCAGTTGCTGCACCACTTGCACTGTGCTATCCCAACAAAACTGTCGATCTGCTAACTTCGACCTGCTGGAATGTGCCCAAAAACTGCCCAAAAAATTATATCCTTTCAACCTTAGACTCCTTGGACAAAACCTAGAAAAAGCTAGAAGAAAATTTCTCTAGTTTTGAATTTGGATTTTCGGCCTCCTTGGAGCCTCTCCCCAACTGTTACAGCCAGTTTCGACTCGTAGGAAATAACCTGCCAATCCCTCTCAAAATACCCCTAGAACACTGGGTCCACCTGTACTGACTAACTCCTTACTCCCCGGATGACCCTTGGTCTGGATGACTACTCTCCCAGCACCACGAGTTTGATGCTACAGTGGCCTCTGCGCTGACTGTTGCGTTGGTCTAATTGGCTACTACTCTAGCAGAGTTGCCCCTTCTATGCTACCTCCTCAACTCGTGGCTCTCCCAGCAAGTTGTGAATCTCTTTGGTGGTCTATTCCCAGCTCTCCTAGCAAGTTGTGAGTCTCCTTTGCTAATTTCTAACCCCTCCTACGTGTTCTTTGGCTGCCCAGGAATACGCAGTTCCTTCATGCGCTGATGACTAAAGTGTGTGACTGTACCAAACTCCCTGGAAACTCTTGTGTAACAGCGTCCCTAGGGCGGGCACGGATGGTCCTCCAAAGAAGAGGTTGAACCTTCACTGTGGAAGACTCGTGGCTAAACAACCAGTAGAGTCGCTAAACAGCAGAGCGTACAAAATGAGTTTGTTTGTCAAAATAATCACAATCCTCCAAAATGAGAGCTCCATCACCATTTATCACCTTGGGCTCCCTGAGCCTCTTGTGGGTCCCTCCTTCCACTAACTCGAATTCCCTCCAATGTCCTCCTTGGCCAAATTCGAATTATGCATGGGTGGTCCCCACATTGCACTAGCTGCCAAAATTAATTCGAATTGCCTATAGTTCCTAAGTTCTGCATGTGGGATCCTCCTCCTAAACCAAAATTGCTGCCAAATTTGTGTTGCTGCATCCCGTGACTAATTCATTAGAGAAGGGACATGACAGTCCTCCCCTCCCAAATGTTGCTTGCCCTCAAGCAACCTCAAAGTTGAGTGCTCTAGTATGTGCTCACCCTCCCAGGTGACATCCTCATCCAGTAAGTTCTTCCAGCATACCAAGAACTCCCTGACGGTTTTTCTACTCATTTCTTTCCCTGCTCTCCAATATGGCCTCTGGTTCCAACACCAAATGGCCCTCATCATCTAATGGGGGTAGATCAGCTGTTGCAGTCACCTGTTGTCCCAACACCTTCTTTAGGCATGAGACATGAAACACGTTGTGGTTCCTGCTCCCCGGAGGTAGTGCCAGCTCATAGGCCACCTCCCCAACCTGCTTGGTCACCTGGTAGGGCCCATAGAAGCGTGGTTGTAGCTTCTTATTGTTGGAAATAATACTGAGAGGGGGGGGGTGAATCAGTATTATCAAATTAATAAAACTTTTTCATTTCCATAACCAGATTCATATATGCTACTTCCACAACTTCTTACGATTAACTTAATTGATCTTCAATGAGTGCATTAGAACATTATCAACCATATTATCAGTTAACAGATGCAGTAACATAGAATAGATCATCACACATAAGGCACACACATGAACACCATGATATAAGGTGGAAACCCAATGCGGGAGAAAACCACCTGCTGCAAGTCATCTCAATCTTCTTCTTAATAAGAAAATCCTTTTACAATATTTGTAATGGTGCAGTCTTATACCAGTACGGGAGCTACAACCCCCTTTGCTCTTGTACTAGCCGATCCATTTACTACTACGCAGGCTGCTACCTGCTACAATGCTCCAATGATTCCCCTTTGCTTTTGTACTAGCTTAAGTACTATAACGTAGGCGTCGGCCTACAATATTCTCTACTCCAGGTACCACGTTTCATCAATTTTCATACTGGATATGCTGAAGCACAACACATACTCTGAAAGGCCACGTTTCATCCAATTTTCATACTGGACCCAACAACAATATTGAAGCACATAAACAATCTTCTGAATTACCCAACCACTAGATCAATACATATACAAGTGAGTCATCAACCAGATCTAGTCCATCAGATTACATAAAGATGAGTCAGTAAGAACCTGATCCATTCATCCATCAATGTATAAACATTTAATCAATCATTGTTGTTATCAGAACTTAATACCAGAAATTAGACATCACTTCAAAACCCAGAACACAACAATGATAAACATGGATAGCTAAGTAGATTTCATGAGAAGTACGCAGCTTCACCCATATAACAGCTGCGTATAAGTACGCACTATTTCCAACTGCTTCCCTACGTACGTGCACACTCTGCCTCACAAACTTCCTGCGTACGTGCGCTCTGTGTCCAATGAACTACCTGCGCCCCTCCGCATCTGTAGTGCTTCTGTGACTGCGTATCTGTGCACCTGCAGCGCTTCTGTGCCTGCGTATCTCCGCACTTTTCTTTCACTGTACTTGCGTACCTGCAGATATAGATAATTTCAAGACCTGAAGAATAACCCAGACTGTCAGATCTATAGATCTGAACATGCGTCGAGGAGATGTCAACCCATTAGTAGATCTGACTTGGAGTTCTCATGTTTCTCCTTGATTTAGATCTAACTATCTCTCATAACCCATCACTAGAATTTCAGATCTAGCTTCTTAAGATATTCAACCCAAAGCATACTCAAGCCAAATGATCTCCTTTGCTTTATATAGGCAAGCTCTTCCTCAAATCATGGATCAATACCACGGGCCAAAACCATAATAACACAATTCCGTTGGCTAAATACCAAGGGTTAAACATAAGAAACCCCACGTGTTCTTTTCTCTGCCTGGAAGTAAGTGAACTGGGGGTACGCACCTCCTAAACGGGATAACTATGGGTATGTACGCACTTTATGTAACACCGGCCTGCGTGTACGCACCTTCTGTAAGGTGTACCTACGTACCCCTTATTTTCTTCAATATTTGATAGCTGATCATCAATCTCTCATGTTGACTTGAAGTACTTTGATCTATCACCTGAATGGGTTGCCATCAAGGACAAAACTTTATCCATAATGCCAACAATCTCCCCCTTTGGACTTGATGGCAAAGCTTACTTGTGAACTGTCATCTGATCCCTTTTTGCTTTCCGATAACCCATGCACTCTGTCACATCTGATATTTCTTCTGTAGATTCATCTGAATGTATACAAGTGAGATGATCTATGAGAGGGTTGCCATCAAGTACAACACATGCATCATAATGCCAACAATCTCCCCCTTTGGAATTGATGGCAACAACACAAAATCACTCTCCCCCTTTGACATCAAGGGCAAAGGGTTATGCTCCCCCTAAGAACATGCTCTCCTTGACTATAAACCAGATCTGCTGAAGTCTCTGAATGAACTCCCCCTTTGTATATGCCATGGTGCTCCAATCTGATAATTCTCTTTCTGAGAACAAGCTGAGATGTCTGCTCTGCTATATAGTGTTGTTCATGCTCAAGCTCCCCCTGACTGCAAAAAGATGTTCTACAAGACGAACATGACTCTATATATCATAAATGACCTTCCTATCACCAAAAGACTCAATACATACATCCATCACCCATCATAATGGTGATACACCAAAAGTTTACATATGATAACATTATTCATCCCAGGCATAGTGGGGAAACCAACATAGGTCGTTACATGACCTGAAGAGATGACTGCAATAGAGACACACTATTACATCATGAGAAAATACCAATCACCTAAGATAAATATCAGCAACAACACTGTATGATCTGCTTCATAGTATCTGTCAACAACAACTAGATCAACAACTTGCATTAGTGCATGAATCATCAAGGTATGTCCGCATCAACAGAATTTTCACATTCTATGTGAGAAACACCATACCCATCATGATCATCATTTGGGAATATCTGCATATGTACGAAACAACCTATCATCATATAGGTAAGAGCTCATCATCATCATGTCTTCAACAATGCAACTTTGAATAATCATCCCTGTATCCAGCCGACAATCCTCATCCATTTGTGCCAAGAACAACCTGCAATATATGATCTTTATGCATATTGCGACAACATCATATGAGAGACTCATCATCAAGTGAATTCAAGCTATGTACTTCTCCTTATCCTCATTAGAGAATCAACCACAAATCTGATCATGTGAACAATTCATCACCAAGGATTATTACCCATAATGCCAACAATGCATTAAAAACATATGCTCCCCCTAAACTGGTGCCATCTGTCAGATCTTATCAACAAGAAAAAAAATCAGCCATTAAATGCCTTAAGACAGATACGCAGGTTTTCATTATATGACCTGCGTGGCTCCGCACATCATCTTTCGCTCTTCTGTGTATCCACGCACCTATCCTTCTGTGTTTCTGCATACTCACACAGACAACCTTCTACTACAGTGTGTACCCACGCACCTGTGCCATCAGTTGGGTCGCGTACCACACACACCTATTTCTTCTATCGCGTTGTGTACTTCTATGTACCTCCGCAGGTTATCCTTCTACCGTGCCGCGTACCTCCGATCTTGCTACGCACCTCTTCTTCTGCCTTGCCGCGTCCGTCCGCATGTGCTATTTTGTTACACCGCGTATATACGCACTGCGACTGTGCCTTTGCTGCATATCCTCGCACTTCCACTGTGTATCACCTGCGTACACCCGCATTTTCACAGTGAATGATCTGCGTACCATTGACTAGAACCCATTTAACAGTCTTCTTATGTGCCACTGACAGTCAGATTCCTAGATCTGATCTTGTGCTCGAGAGATCATACTTCATAGGTTCACTTCCAACTTCACTTTCCTACTGCCTTTCTTCAAACAATCATATACGCGATTGTGCAGTATCCAACTCGCGTATATACGCAACTTCCGTTTATCGAGTTTGCATATGAGATTCAGGACACTGAAGTTTTGTACTTTCAGCTCCCCCTGATTCTGGTATGTCTGTATGTTGTGCTGTGCCACCACTTTCTGGCTGTACTTCCTTTTTCCTCCATATCTTCAAGTGTGATGATGTTTTCTCCTTTTGATATGGTGCCCACACTTTGTTCCTGCATTCCTTAGCTATATGTCCAAGCTTGTTACATGCATAACATCTTACATGTTTCATATTCCTCCTGTAAAAATCAGTAGCTTTGTGACCAAACATATTGCAAGCAAAGCAATATCCATAAAATTACCTTGATTGAGATGACCTTTCTGCATAATGATCTTGAACCCTTCTTCTTCTACATCTAGCTGCAACATGTCCAAGATTATGACAAACATAACATTCAACATTATTCATAGGAGTAAAGGATTTTCTTTGAGG
>APFE030924864.1:0-14007 GCA_000404065.3 Pinus taeda
TAAATATAATAAAAAACATGCAATAAATTAATGAGAATGGTGGATTAAGTCGAATTAGGAGGCTGAATGAGCCCATATAATTGCTCATTTCTGGGGCTCATCAATCAGGAAAGAATGGAGGGGGGGGAGGAGCAACGGGATCCCGTGGATGGGATGGGTAGAAATGGAGATCCTGTGGGAGAGGGATGTGTGAAGTTCCTGGGAGAAAAGGCGGAGGGGGATGCAAAGGGATCAAGGGAGCATAAGGGTTTAGGTAGGATGATATAAATTGTAGGGAAGTCATGGAGAGTGGGGGTAGCTCAGGGTCAGGTCGATAATAGTCTGCTTCAGGGTATCCAGAAACCGACAGCGAGGAGGAAGACGAACCAAGCAAAGAATGAGGTTGTTGTGCCAGATTCGTGAAGGCTGGGTAGTCTGGCATCGTGTATACCCTAGGAGAACCACCTAGGGTTGTGGGGATGTCCAAAGAAATGCACGAAGAGGAGCCTGAAAAATGTAGAGAGAAAACTGACTAGTTGGGGTCTAGATCAAATGGGTCCTTGGAATAATCAACAATATCACCCTCCATGCTAACTGACAGCAAACGTTTACCGCCCCGGGATAGCCCCTAGATGACAGATGCTGAGCTAGATAGGTGAACAGTTCAAGTCACCGATAACGCACCGGATGGGCAAGAATAGAGGAGGGTGGCCGAAGTGCGGGAGGGTAATGACCGTGATTAGAGAGTGTGAGTGTGGTTATGTCGCCAAACCAGTCCGCTGGGCAGGCCGTCATCGCCAGAGCTCCAAAACCCTAAACTCCATTTTTTCAAAGTGTTATGTTCCTCTAAGGTAACTTATTATTATATTAAAAACATATTTTAATAAATTTAATTATAGATAATAACATATATTAATAAAAACACACACACACACATATAGATATATGTATTTTAATATAAACAATATTAACTGTCATATTTCTTAATTTATGGTGATGGCATTCAACAATATAATATTTTATTAGTTGTTTTATTTTTGTGATGAAATATTTGCCTTCGTTATTTTTTTGTTTCATTAAGTTATATTTAAACTAAGAGGCAGGTACTAGCTACTATGTGGCCTTTGTTATTATTAATATATTCTAATAAATCCTAATTATTAAGACATTATATATATTAATTAAAAATTAAAACACACCATTTACCAAACATATATATATTTTTAATTATAAACAATATTAGTTAATTCATATTTTTAATTTTTGATAATGACATTTTAACAATATATATTTTATTAGTTGTTTATTTTTGTGATGAAATCTTTATCTTTATTATTTTTGTTTCATTAAACTTTATTTAAACTAAACCATAGGTACTAACTATTATATAACCCTGATTATATTTTTTATATTAAAAAAAACATTCAATTAATAAAAAAATATAATTAAAAAAAATCCTAATATATAACCAAAGTACATCTTAACATAAATAATAACATTTTACTAAAAATCATGACTAAATCCATATATTACCTCGCAACGAAATTTAACATCGTATCTAATGAATGACCCGATCCTCCTCCTATCTCATCATGACCCCATCCTCCCCCGGGCATTCATATATACAAGTATATCTAACATTTCATACATTTATTTTATGTGGCATTTTGTTTTTAATTTTTTAATAACATATCACGCATTATTCACGTGTGACGTTATGTTTTAAGTTTTTTAAGTCAGTTTCTTGTGACTACTTTCAACATTGTATTACTTGATGTTCTCCACAGCAATTACATGTGGATTTCAAATATGAATGGAACCGATTTTAGGTCTAAGTGAAGAGAGGCGGCCATATTCCAGGTCCATGAAAGAGAAATTGACGAGGCTAAAGCAATTACCTCAGGGCTGGCTTAAATTGACTCCATCCATTCAACAAACTGGGCCTTCCAATTTGTCTAGTAGGCCCAACACCAAAGCATCTTGGCAGGCAAACAGTGAAGAAGGGTTTTGAGAGAAACACCCTCTACCATCCCTTTAATGGATCAGGGTTTAAAAGAATAAACTATAAATTTATTGGGAACACCTATTATCATATTTGGGTTTTCTCGGTTATTTAATTTTTTTACATTTAATTTCATTTATATTATTAAATATATGTTTATGTTTTATTTTATTTTTATTTGATCTTTATATTTATTTTTTATTTTATTTTGGTGATTTTTTTTAATGAAGTTTGAGATACTTTAAGACTTTAATTTAAATCCAATAAATATTTTTGAGAATTTTGTTATATGGGCTAGCAAAGATTTCATTGGCCTAGACCTTTTTAAACACCTAGTAGGTTTTGTTATCATTAGAAAATGAGTTGAATATTTTTCTTAGGATCTAAATTACGAAAGAGTTCCATTTAAGTGTAAGAGGTTCCACAAGTATGGCCACCTTGCTAAGGATTGAGTGCTTTATTTCAATAGAAAAATGAGTCTAAAAATATTAAAAGAGATTGAGCAAAAAGGAAGCTCTGGTTAAACCAGAGGAAGTACTCGTAACCCCACTTTATGGGGTCTGGGGCAACGCCCCATAAAATTTTGGTTTTGGACCCTATGTTAGGTTAGGCAGACGCACCTATGGTTTTGTGCATGATTTTCGCACATGTTTTTGGACGTGATGGTTTTCGGTCCATGGTATTGATGCTTCGGCATGTATAAATATGTATTACAACATTGAAAGGAACATAATGAAAAATCAAGTTGGTAGTCCCAGTTTTGGGATCCAGGGGAAATCTATGTGTATGTTTGTTTTATGTGTTATGCTCTCGCATTGTTTATTTTCTGTGTTTTAGAATTCGTATGCAGGTAATTTCTATACGGGGTTAAAACCTACATTTGGTATCAGAGTTGTTTTGGCTTTAAGGGGATGCCTTTGTTGTTGAGGGGTTTCGCTCGGGCCTATGGTAAACCCTGTTCCGTGGGAGATCTCCGAGATCGATTCTGGTGATGAAAGAAGATGGCGAGCAGTGGAAAGATAGAGATTGAGAAATTTAATGGTCAGAGTTTTGAGTTCTGGAAACTCAAGATGGAGGATATGTTGGTGGATAAAGATCAGTGGATCGTAGTAGATCCAAGTACTAAACCAACGGGAGTGTCCGATGAAGAATGGAAGAAGTTGGATCGGAAGGCAAAGAGAAAAATATGATTGTGTGTCTCAGATTCAGGATTGTTGAATGTATCAGGGGAAGCTACGACGAAGGCTTTGTGGGACAAGTTAGGAACTTTGTACCAATCTAAGTCTCTAGTGAATAAACTGTTCCTACGGAAAAAGTTGTATAACCTGAGGATCAAAGGTGGAGACTCGGTGACAGAGCATCTGAATGCATTTAATACTGTGGTAAGTCAGTCAGCATCTGTTGATATTAAAATTTCAGATGAAGATAAGTGCATTAGTTTGTTGTGTTCTCTACCAAATTCGTGGGATAGTCTGGTTATTGCAATAGGTAGCAATGCAACTGCCTTCTAGTTTGATGAAATAGTCTCAGCCTTGCTGACAGAGGAGATGAGACGGAAAAATATGGAGAGCTAGAATGGTGATGCCTTGTTTGTACGAGGATGGTCCCAAACAGAAACAAAAAAAAAATTCATCGAGTGGGAGATCTAAATCTAGAGCGAGATCTAAATCTCCAGGAAAACCTATAAAGGTGGTGTGCTAGAAATGTGGAAAGGAAGGGAACTACAAAAGGGACTATAAATCTAAAGCTCCTGATAAAGGAAAGGGATTTGATGATGCTCCTTCTGCAGAGCGAAAACCACCTCAGATGAAGGTGGGGATGTGTACTTGGCTTCTTCAAGTACACATGTAGATCATGAGGCATGGTTGATTGAATCAGGTGCATCCTTTCACTTCACTCCCCATAGAGAGTGGTTCTACGAGTATGAGAAATACGATGGTGGTGATGTCTTCTTAGGGGATGATAGGAAGTCTAGAATCATTAGTCGCAGAAAATTAAAGTTGAACTTGCAAGGTGGAAGGGTTAGAACACTTTCGGTTGTTCTGATATTCCTGCATTAGCCAAAAATCTAATTTATGTAAGCAATTTGGATGATGCAGGTGTAAAAATAGTGTTCTAGAAGGATACCTGCAAAATGGTTCAGGGAGCACTGGTATTGATGCGGGTAGTTCAAATTGGAACTCTGTACAAACTGCAAGGTAGCACTATTATTGATGGGTGCAACAATTATATGGTTCCTGAAAGTGGAGCAGAAAATCTAGTGTTCTATGGAGAGAAGACCATGTTGTGGCATCAAAGGCTAGGACATATTGGAGAGAAGGGCCTTCGAATACTTCATGGGAAATATATGGTAGAAGGTATGAGTAATAGCTCTTTGGATTTTGATTTCTATGAAAATTGTGTATATGGGAAGCAGAATCCGGTGAGTTTCGCCTCTGGTAGTAAGAGGGCGAAACAAATATTAGAACTTGTGCACAGTGATGTGTTTGGACCTATGAAGGTTCCATCACTGGGTAAGTCTATGTACTATGTATCATTTATATATGACTTTTCAAGGAATACATGGATATATTTCCTTAAGAAGAAATATGAAGCCTTTGACAGGTTTAAAGAATTTAAGGCTCTTGTGGAAAATCAGATAGAGAAGAAGATAAAGGTGTTGAGGACAGATAATAGTGGAGAGTTTTGCAGCAAGGAATTTGAAGATTTCTGTAAGAAGTGTGGTATAGCACGACAAAGGACTACATATACTCCTTAGAAAAATGGAGTTGCAGAAAGAATGAATAAGACATTCATGGAAAGGACAAGAAGCATGCTCAGTGGTGCTGGGTTAGGATAGGAATTCTAGGCAGAGGCGGTGGATACTGCATGTTACCTGGTCAACAAGTCACCTTCATTAGCATTGGAGGATAAGACTCCACAAGAGGTAAGACTGGTAAGAAACCCTCTCTTTCACATCTAAGGGTATTTGGATGTGATGCATATGTAGATGTTCCAAAGGAGAAACGAACAAAGTTGGATAGTAAATCTAAAAAGTGCATCTTTATTGGGAATAAGGATGGTTTAAAGGGTTATAAGCTTTGGAACCCAGTCACATGGAAGGTTGTGTACAACCGAGATGCGGTGTTCAGAGAAGTAAAATATGTTATTAAACATGAAGTCCAACCAAAGGAACCTGAGAAGATAGAGTTTGAGATTAAGGAGGAATCAGAAGTTGAAGAGCCACAAACTCTGGGTATGAGAAGATCAGTTCGAGAAAGAAGGCAGCCAGAAAGGTATAGTCCATCTGCTTTTTGTTCAAGTATGGGGTTAGTATAGGGAGCTATAAGGATAGTTTGTGACAACCAAAGTGTGATTTTCTTGGCAAAGAACCCCACATATCATTCAAAGACAAAGCAGATTGATGTTCAATATCGCTTTGTGAGGGATATGATAGAAGACAAAAAGGTGTTGCTAGTAAAGGTGGACATTTTGAAGAATACTGCAGATGCAATGACAAAATTTGTGACCTGTGAGAAGTTATCTTGGTGTAGAGAAACAATGGGCATTGCAGGGCTGGATAAATGACTAAGCTCTCTTGTGGACCACTGTGGAAAGAAAATAACAAGTGGGAGAATGTTGGGTTGTGTTATATTCTTTCCACGACTAGCCCACGGAGTTAACTAGGGGGTTAGAGGGGGGGTCACAAGGGGGTTTGAGGCATACCCGTAACCCCACTTTATGGGAAAATTTTTCTTTTGGACCCTATGTTAGGTTGGGCGGACCCACCTATGGCTTTGTGCATGATTTCCGCACATGTTTTTTGGACACGATGGTTTTCGGTCCATGGTTTTGGATGCGATGGTTTTCGGTCCATGGTTTTGGATGCGATGGCTTTCGGTCCATGGTATTGGATGCTTTGGCATGTATAAATATCTATTGTAACATTGAAAGGAACATAATGAAAAATCAAGTTGGTCGTCCCAGTTTTGGGATCCAGGGGAAATCTCTGTGTATATGTGTTTTATGTGTTATGCTCTCACATTGTTTATTTTTTGTGTTTTAGAATTCGTATGTAGGTAATTTCTGTACGGGGTTAAAACCTACATGTGGTACCCGTGGGACAAAAGGGACACTCATGGTAAGAAAACAATAGCTTCAACAAATCTACCTTCAAAGCATGATAAAGCAGCAAGTCGGGCAATTAGAGACAAGGATTATGCAATTTTTATCAACGAGGGAGATTGGTTGAGTGCGGGAACTACACATTACGCAGTCCCAATATCCAAGGGTGAAGCCTGAGGCTTGAGGCTGCGCAATGTGCAGTCCCAACTTAGGTAGAGATTGGGAGAGATTGTGCATTACGTAGTCTCAGTGGCCAAGGTGACAGGCTAACCCCTAGAACTGTGCAGTGCGTAGTTGGAGCTAGCCTGTACTGCACACTACGTAGTTCTAAAGGCCAAGCTTGTGGCTTGAGCCTTAGGATTCCACAATGACCAGCTGGGCAAGGTAAGATTTGGCTTAAGCAAGTGAAAATTTCACTGATGGAAGTGTGAAAATGAGTAGAAGCGAGAGATAATGTGAGGTTGGGTGAAAAAATGACTAAGAATAAGTACATCCATGTAGATCAAGCGCAGCTACTAATCAAAGAGAAGGAAAATAAAGTATGTGAGGAGATTCGTCGCAACAATGACCGTCGGTGCAAAAAAAGGAAAATCAATGTGACACTTGTGAAAGGCAAACAAAAACTAAAAAAAAACACTTCTAAAATTAAAAGAAGTTAAAATTCCATCAACTACGAAGAGAAAATGTAAAACAACACACACAAGTGAAATGACAAAACGTGACAGAAAAACGACAAAAGTGAAACACACTCGTAAAAGTGACGATGGCCGCACCAAAGGTTCCTTAATCTCATCGGGAATGTCAGAGCTCCAAGATCAAATGTGTAAATGAGCTCCAGAGGCACTGATTAAATAGATTTGAGTAAATTAGGGTTTATGACGCACATGCTTAAAATCAAGGAAAAAGTGACACTTGGCAGAAGTTTCTAAAAATAGTGAAAGTGCCTACTTCAAGATACTAAAAATAGATCCTTAATTTTAGGGATGTTTTTTGTTTATTTTATATCTTTGCTTTTTTGCTTTTTCTAGGGAAACTTGCCATGCATATTGTCGAGAAAAACTGTGTAATTTCAGGGAACTGGGCAACTTTCCGGCTCAGTGTACTCCGCAATTTCTAAGCTCAGTGAGGGATTGCCCAGTGTCGGGTTGAATTCCATGACTGCGTAGTTTCTGAGCTCAAGGCTGATTGCCAGTCATGACTACAAATTCCCATCATCAAGGCTACTTGCCCTCAAGGATTGTGCAGTTTTTGGAGGCAAGCCCAAAACTGCTATGAGACCAAGTTAGGAGATCAACTAAGTGTGGAGACAAGTAAGAAAAATCACAAATGAAAAATACAAGCCTCAATTGAAGTAAGAATACCTGGATCAGTGTAAGACGAGCTCCTTTGGATAGGAAGGAAGGCTCCAAAATCGAAGCATAGGAAAGAAAATTGGAGGGTGGTTGTAGTCGCTACAACACTTGCAACACACTAGTAGAACTCGAGCTCTCTATATGGATCTTGTCTCATGCAAAATAGGTCTAACTCTTTTGGAAGTATTATTCAGTTCATTGATTGTCACAACTTCTTCACCTAGCATGAGTTAAAGACATAGTCCCTACCATTCTCTTTATCGACAGCACACATACCAAGCCAAGTCAGACTGAGTTGTTTTGATTGTGTATGAGGATTATATAAATGCACAAGTAAAAGAAAAATGTCAGAGTCTTAGTTTTCATCTCTGGTGTTGCTCCACTACCAACAGGCCTAAACAGTACCCCGGTGGAGTCAATTCAGGAACACAAACATTGCTTCGCTTCCAGCAAGCCTGGAAAGTACCCTGGCAGAGTTGTTTGCTTCACCTCTTTGCGCAGGAAGCCTTTCTCTTCTTTCGCCCTTTATTTCTTTTTTATTTGTTCGAAAAATTATGCATAGACACTTATTTATTTCATGGGGGTGGAAGAGGGATCCTGGCTTATTAAGTTCAGGAGAGGTTTCCCCTTCAGAAAAGGATATTTATATACACCCCTGACATACTTGTTAAGGTCTTCCTCCCTTCCTTACTTTACTCGATTTAGTTGATAAGGATTAACTGAAAATAGAAGATTGGTTAGAGTAACCAGTACTAGTTAACATCATGATTTCATTGTGACTTTCTCCAAAAGGAATGTATTTTCCATCAAAGTGTCATCAACTAAAAGAAATGCAAGATTCACGTAAAGAGAGGGAATAAACAGACAATCAAGTGTTGATAGCAGTACAACTTCCTCTTGGACTTCACCTTGCTTGCTTCAAAAGTCAAACACGGTCTCATGCGAAAGTTATCCTATAACTGAAAAGAAAGCGAACAAAAGGAAAGAAGTGGAGCATAAAGTAAAAGAAATTAATTCAAATAAACAAACAAGAAAAACAAACAACTACTCTACTCTTAACCTAAGAGTGAATAGGCCAGACTCACATGAAATGATACTTCTTATGCAGCAATTGATGCATTAGATGGCCTATGTATGCGAGGGAATATATGTAAAGAAACATATGCAATCATAACCACACAAAAAAATATAAGCTAGTGCAAATCAAAACGTTCGAAGTTTGAAAGTACACAACAAAAAATAAAGGAAGAAATGTGCATGGGAGACATTATGAGGGTGCATGGTGGTGTGTAAACACACTACGACTCGAAGAAATGCAAGCACAAACTTTCGAACTGTGGAAACGAACGAACATAAAGAAAGAAGAATTTTTTCATTTTGTAACCATGCTTGTCATGTAAGACTCCTCCAAGGACTGAGCAATAGGATTGTGTGATACATATGGAGGATGCGAAAATTGTCAAATAGATCGATCTTCAATGTGTGCAATAGAGTGATGAGGAGCCTCGAAAGGTTCAACGCATTTCTGATCGAAAGTGGAATTGACCTCAAGACTACGAGAACCCAAAATAACTATCAGCTTGGGTTGAAGTGTCTTGACAGCTTGGGGAAGTTCCAATTTAGTAGAAGATGTATCATCAAAGGTCAGTGTCTTAGAAAGATAAACAGTGGAAAAATCAGAATCTTGATCAAATGAATCAATGAAAGGATCACGGTAGCCACGATCGGAAAGTTCAAGATTACAAAGAGAGACATCCTCATGATTTGACGAATCATAAAGAGGGGGTGATGGATAATGAGAAAATTCACCCTCTATATTTCTAGAAAGATAAGAGATTGGGAGGATCGGGCAAAATAAAATTTTCCTCTCCGACTCCAGATGAGAAATTGACATTCCACATGCTCTAAGAATGATTGAAAGTTGATTTTGTAGAATTTTCTCTATGGATCAGCTAGCTCTAATACCGTGTAGAAATTTCATCGTAGATTAAACTGATTATGCATTGTACTAAAGCAAAATACTTAATCTACTTCTACAATCAAACTTACAAAAGCTTAATCGATTTGAGCAAGATCAAACAGAACACATATAACTGAGAAGAAGAATCAATACACATGTAACACAAAAAATACTCAGGGGAAAGCCTAAGCTAAAAACCCTGCTATCTGTATTATCATACAAGGAAATATCTTAGAGATTACACACAACTTTAGCTCTCACATAGCTATCCAGCCTGCTCATAGACAAAAAAGATAACACATGTGCCTTCCTTCAGTCCTCCAAGCCTCCTATTTCCTTGCGCAGTTTCTCCTGGGTCCTCCAGTTGCAACCTTTGTGATTCTTACCTCACACACAACACTGACCTTTGAAATAACTGTGTAATCCTGAAGGAGATAATTCCTTCTGCATGGATGAGCTTCCTTGTAGGAAAATTCCTCCAACTGATAGTACAATGTCCCTTCCTTTAATCTCAACTGGGTCTTTCTTTGAACTGACATGCATGAGTTATTTATGAGAGAATATTCAGTTATCTGGAGAACACTAGTTGCATGCATGCATGCATCAACTGACTGAACTCACAATTAGTTCCTCCAACTGTTTGGAACTAATTTAACTGGACTGAACTCAGTTAACTGAGCTAACTAATTACAACTCATCCTTATCTCCTTAATTAAGGGATAACTTCCTCAATCAAAGGGATAACTATTGCATGTCTTCACATGGACTTCATGTTTGATTTTCTCCAACTAAATAACTCAAGATGAATTAATTAATTATTTTTCAAACAACTATTAAGACTAAATTTTAATTTTAATTCTCAATTTTTATTCAGGGACTAATTAAAATTGGAATCTATCCCGAAATGTTATTTATAGCAATGCTATTTTAGCATTTCTTGTTGCTAGCTTCAACGCTCCCTCTCAAAACGAAAGGCATTCAACTCAAACTCGATCTTGAACCTTTGGATGTTCTGCATGCAACACTTCTCTCAAGTGTTGTTGCTCCAACAACTCCAAAAAAAATAAAATAAAATAAATAAAATAAATAAATAAAAAGATAAAAAATATCCAACCTGAATCAGAATGATGCCTCTGTCATCAAAGTCTCTGACTGTTATTGCCTCTGTCGACTGAAAACTCTGGATCTCTGTGCTCTTCAGTATCTGACTACTCTGACCTCTGTCACTTTGATCTTTGACTGCATCAATCACACTGATTCTTCCCATTGCATCCATGTTGTTATTGGTCCTTTCCCCCAGCAATGCATCCGCATTGCACCTCCTCTCATCATGTTGGGTCATGTTGCCCACTACTGCACTATAACTCAGTTACTAAGAAGTAAGTAATTGATCTCCCAACTGACCTCTCTGTTGGGCTAGAAACACCCTTTGATGTTGAAGCTCCCTCTGTCGCTGACAAGTGCTCCCTCTCTGACCTCTACGTTGCTGCAACAACTCCCTACATCTCGCAGCGTTGCACACCTCTCTGTGCCATCCTTCACTGGTGTAACACTCCTATGCCTCTCGTATTGATGCAACCTGCTTGCTCTACGTTGTTTTAGGACTCTTGCATTGTAGCTCTCTCTACCGCTCCATCCATATCCGTCTCTACCCACTCAGCCAGTCCTACTACTACTCATCGAGTCTCCCGTAGCAAGGTCTAATCAAATAGGCTAGGTACCTCAAGGATCCTACCCCTATTTCAGCCTTCTTGGGACAATCACTTCACATTGCCCCACCTCACACTTGGAGGTATGATCGCATGTGATCCCTCTACCCACTTGGCTCGAAATTTCCCCCTACTGGAGGTCTCTGCATGAGTGAATGCCTCCACTTTATTTCCTCTCGGCATCTCCAATTGTGGCTCCTCCACAGTTGTCTGAGACTTCTTCTGGGGCTGCATGTTAAGAGGTAATTTACTCTCCCTCTCAACCACCAAGTCTCTAACCTTTGCCTTGCTCCTCAAGGCTTTGCATGCATCTTGAACATCAAGAGCATACAGGTTCTTGGCTAGCACACCAATCTGTTTCATCTTTCCCCTCGTCACATAATTTTATGGAAAAAGAGTTGATTTTAAATCAGCGATATCTCCCTTGTCCGAACTCCGATTAAGCTGATTTTTTTTTTTTTTTTATATTTTTCCGCAAGGAATCCAGATATGCTATTTGTTTATGAAAATTTTGTACAAAAAATTTCAGATCTTCTCTGAAAACTCGCATCCCAATGTTGGGTTGTGTTATATTCTTTCCACATAGTTAACAGGGGGTTTGAGGGGTACCCGTAACCCCACTTTATGGGGTTTGCCCCGGAAAATTTTGGTTTTGGACCCTATGTTAGGTTGGGTGGACCCACCTATGGTTTTGTGCATGATTTTCGCACATGTTTTTTGGACGTGATGGTTTTCGGTCCATGGTTTTGGACGCGATGGTTTTCAATCCATGGTATTGGATGCTGATGGTTTTTCGGTCCATGGTATTGGATGCTTCGGCATGTGTAAATATGTATTGTAACATTGAAAGGAACATAATGAAAAATCAAACTGGTAGTCCCAGTTTTGGGATCCAGTGGGAAATCTCTGTGTATATGTGTTTTATATGTCCTGCTCTTGCATTTTTATTTTTTCCTGTGATTTAGAATTCGTATGCAGGTAATTTCTTGACGGGGTTAAAAACTACATTTGGTATCAGAGTTGTTTTGGCTTCAAGGGGACACCTTTTTTGTTGAGGGGTTTCGCTCGGGCCTGTGGTAGACCCTGTTCAGTGGGAGATCTGCGAGATCGATTCTGGTGGTGAAAGAAGATGGCGAGCAGTGGAAAGATAGAGATTGAGAAGTTCAATGGTCAGAGTTTTGAGTTGTGGAAACTCAAGATGGAGGATCTGTTGGTGGATAAAGATGAGTGAATCACGGAATATCCGGGTACTAAACCAACTGGAGTGACCGATGAAGAATGGAAGAAGTTGGATCAGAAGGCAAAGAACATAATACGATTGTGTGTCTCAAATTCAGTATTGTTGAATGTATAAAGGGAAGCTACAGCGAAGGCTCTGTGGGACAAGTTAGGGACTTTGTACCAATATAAGTCTCTGGTGAATAAACTATTCCTGCAGAAAAAGCTGTATAACCTGAGGATGAAAGATGGAGACTCGGTGACATAGCATCTGAATGCGTTTAATACTGTGGTAAGTCAGTTATCATCTGTTGATATTAAAATTTCAGATGAATATAAGTGCATCAGTCTATTGTGTTCTCTCCCAGATTCGTGGGATAGTCTAGTTATTGCAATAGGTAGCAATGCAACTACTTTGCATTTTGATGAAATAGTCTCAGCCTTGCTGACGGAGGAGATGAGACGGAAAAATATGGATAACCATAATGGTGATGCCTTGTCTGTACGAGCACTGTCCCAGAACAGAAACAAAAATAAGTCATCAAGTCGGAGATCTAAATCTAGAGGGAGATGTAAATCTCCAGGAAAACCTATATAGGTGTTGTGTTGGAAATGCGGTAAGGAAGGGCACTTCAGAAGGGATTGTAAATCTAAATCTCCTAATAAAGGAAAGGGATCTGATGATTCTCCTTCTACAGAGGCGAAAACCACCTCAGATGAAGGTGGGGATGTGTACTTGGCTTCTTCAAGTACACATGTAGATAATGAGGCATGGTTAATAGACTCAGGTGCATCCTTTCACTTCACTCCCCATAGAGAGTGGTTCTGCGAGTATGAGAAATACGATGGTGGTGATGTCTTCTTAGGAGATGATAGGAAGGCTAGAATCATTGGTTGCAGAAAAGTAAAGTTGAAGTTGCAAGGTGGAAGGTTTAGAACCCTTCCGGGTGTTCTGCATATTCCTGCGTTGGCCAGAAATCTGATTTCTGTAAGCAAGTTGGATGATGCAGGTGTAAAGACAGTGTTCGAGAAGGATACCTGCAGGATGGTTCGAGGAGCACTGGTATTGATGCGGGGAGTTCGGATCGGAACTCTGTACAAGCTGCAAGGTAGCACTGTTGTTGACGGGTGCAATAGTTCTATGGTTCCTGAAAATGGAGCAGAAAATCTAGTGGTCTCTGGAGAGAAGACCATGTTGTGGCATCAAAGGCTTGGACATATTGGAGAGAAGGGCCTTCGAATACTTCATGGTAAAGGTATGGTAGAAGGTATGAGTAATAGCTCTCTGGATTTTGATTTCTGTGAAAATTGTGTATATGGGAAGCAGAATCGGGTGAGTTTCCCCTCTGGTGGTAAGAGGACGAAACAAATATTAGAGCTTGTGCACAGTGATGTGTTTGGACCTGTGGAAGTTCCATCACTGGGTAAGTCTGTGTACTATGTATCATTTATAGATGACTTCTCAAGGAATACATGGATATATTTCCTTAAGAAGAAATCTGAAGTCTTGACAGGTTTAAAGAATTTAAGGCTCTGGTGGAAAATCAAACAGAGAAGAAGTTAAAGGTACTGAGGATAGATAATGGTGGAGAATTCTGTAGCAAGGAATTTGAAGAATTTTGTAAGAAGTGTGGTATAGCATGGCAGAAGACTACTCCATATACACCTCAGCAAAATGGAGTC